>CABFOW010001171.1:116878-166765 GCA_902141385.1 Timema californicum | reverse complement strand
TCCTTCTCACTAGATGTATCCATGGGTGCTACTGATCTAAAGCAGAGGAGCCAGAGCTAGGCAGGACAATCAACTATAACGTCCTTCTCACTAGATGTATCCATGGGTGCGACTGATCTAGAGCAGAGAAAATAAACTAAGAAAAGAGCCGATCCGACACGAACAACTTTCGCGCCAACCTTACACATCTATATTTAAGAGTAGATTAAATTCTTCACCAATCAATAAAATAGCATCAACTAAATAGATAAATGATTAATTATTGTTCCTCTTATTTTCACAATCGCTGTGGACGCTAGGTGGTTATTTGTCCTTGTAAACCATATTTTGATTCCGAGCCATGATATTTCTTTAAATTATTCTGTTTTATTTTGTGTCCATCACTAATGGATTAGGGATAAATAAGGCGGAATTTAGATTAGCTGCATTAGAGAGGTGATAGAGGGAGAGAAAGAGATAGAGAAAGTAGAAAACACTTTTTGATAAACTCACTTCCGCAGATCTACACACGAGAGGGACTCAAACCCTAATCTGCCTCGGAAAATCAGACAAGACAAGAACCACGCCTTAATCTGTATTCTTACTGTTACGGTGTGAGCCTTCTGTTCATTGGGTGAGATCTTCAATATTACAAACAAAATCATAATAAGTGTATCATTATTGATTTTAACGTTTTTTGTGATTTAAGAAGCCGTATTTCGAAGAAATGTGTAAAATTTCGTTTGATTGTATCGCGTTGACTCCATGACGTGCCGATATGCAGTCGGTGCCAGCTCTCCTATTGTTCTGTATACATCACCAGCGCACAAAGATAATAATGGATTAATCAGCTAATGAAGGTAAGTGAACTCGCCGATAAGGTATGTTGATTAATTAACCTGAACACTGTTTAAACTACGACCAGGCTAGCTCTCCACAACCAACTGCGATGTAATTTCCCACGAGAACGACAGAGTCTACTCTCACTAAAGTTGGGGAGTCAGGATCGCGGGGGGAGGGTAAACAGGGTACAGAATTGAGGATATTGTATTTTTAAACTGTCCTACAACCCTCTCAGTATTCATCCGGTCAGCCACACGTATCATTTCAAGACAAAGAGAGGATGCCTACCCGACACAGCCCGTTTTATTGGGTGCGTTATAAGGTACACTTTCTCAACAAAGTGATGATATAAGCAGACTAATTACAAACCAAATGTTATCTTGTTCGGATACAACAGCCAGTCAACTAACATTTCTTTTTTTTAACACCACCTCCTACTACCTATTCGGGATGTACTAATCACGATACTGGGTTAAGGATGAGTAAAGCTGAATTTGCAGAGTGTATACCCGCATTTGTATGAAATGATAGTCTAAAACAATTTTGTAAAAACTACCCTCAGTACACCCAACTGGTATTTGAGCCCCGATCTACCCGCCATCGGCATTCTAGTTTATCGCGAGGGTGACGCCTTAGACCATGCGGCCACCGAAGTGGGTAGCACTAGATGCATGATTAAGAACAAGGAGGTTCCAATTTTTTTTAAATTATTATTATTAGCACCGCGTCTTACTACCCGTTCGGGTTATACGCACTTACGCTAATGTGTAGTGGTAGGGTGATNGCACCGCGTCTTACTACCCGTTCGGGTTATACGCACTTACGCTAATGTGTAGTGGTAGGGTGATTGTGAGATGAAATGGAAGACCTACAGTTTAACGTGGAATCCGAACCACGGTGGAGGCCTGGCATTCCTCACATTCACAAGATGTCTTGTCAGAGGTGAAGGAAGGGTTTGGTAATCAGATAAATCTGTGCCGGGACCGAGGATTGAACCCCGGCCGTCAGCATAGAAGTCTGACACCTTACCCCTAGACCGCCAGGTCACCCAAATTTCTCTAACGTGAATAGAATCCGGGAACTTTAGCCTTGTGGACAAACGTGCCACCGATTAATTTAAAAGTGACTTTCGTGTTGACCTAGCTTAAAGTGGACTTTATGTAATGATTAGATCTGGTTGGTGTTTTACATCACGTTTCCGAGATTATGGAAACACGAATCTGTGATAATGCGTCATTTATTTACTTAAGAGGAAAAGTGTGATATGTCAAACATATTTTATTCAAAGGGATGGTAGGCGATGATCTTTAGAGTTTTTCAAAGTAATTTAATTTGGAGCATTTTATAGGAAGATTATTAGAGCTATTTTCACCAAGTTTAAAACTTGAAAGGAGTCATTCATTTACTTTATGCTCTGCTAATATTTACCCAACTAACGCAAATCTAAATATAAAAAGTAATATTTATGATACCAAAAATTACAAACTTGGGCTTGTCGTTTGGATTTGAACAAACTCTAGACAGAATATTTTCATCACATTACGAGATATTTATCTATCTCTCATTTTGTTTAAGTTAATGTATTTTGAGTAATAAGTTATACATTTGTAAATACTCTTAGCTTAAGTTGTTTTCATATATAATCTTATTACTTGGTCTTAATTTTTTTTAAATATATTTTTATTAATTAAATATGCTCAAGAATATTCATATGATAATTTTTCAACATATGTAATGTTGTACGCCAAAATAATAAATTAATAGTGTGTGTGATTTCAAAACGAATCCCTTTCATCGAAATACCCAACATATGCACCCAGCCGATATTCGAACTAGAGTTCTGACCTTTATCATGGTACTTTTAAAATAAATGAATAAACACTGTTTTAGCCCACAAACTAATATTATGGTTACACCATTATGCAAAAAATCGATACATTGGATGTTTTTATTTAAAGTGAATATTGGAACCAATTAACTGTTCCAAATTTATTGGGCTCAATAAACTTTTACCTAATTATTTTCACTGCAAATAAAATTGTTCACAGTTATTCAAATGTTTTATACAGGGTGTTCCCGGATTAAACAGCCAAACTTTGGGAGTGGTAGGGGATCAAACTCTAACTTAGAATGTACTTTGGTGATTAACTGATTTTCGTTTTCTCTTCGAGACAAAGGCAATAAACTAATCAAAATAAATATAAAGTTATTAATAATGTAGTAAATGGATTATTTAGGCCTGGGCGGAATCTTCGAGCCTCAGGAAAAAAATCGGGAAAATGAACGTTATTGAAATTTGGACGGGAATTTAATTTATACCGGATTTTTCGGGGAAAAATAAAAATTTCCATAAGAACAAGTCCGAGTTTAAAAATTAAATATAGGAATCCCAATACACAAAACATTCACTTTTATTTTTGTCTCAATAGTAATTTTTATCTTAAATAACTTATTTCACTGCGTATAACTCGAACAGGTATTAAGACGTGGTGCTAAATAAACTTAGTACAACGTCATCATAAGGGTTACGTAAGCTTGATTTTGCACAAAGTAGGCCTTGGCTCTATAATATACCAGATATTACATGAACATTGTTCATTTATTGAATAAAATAACATTAATCGCGTGTATTTCAAGGGATAGAGCTAAAAGCACTTAATAAAGTTAAATACTTTCATTGCTGGTAATAAAGTAAATCCCGAATATTTGTTTACACATAACACGGCAATCGTTATTATTTTCATGATGGTGGATCAATCGTCTTTAAATAGTGTTTCTCAAAATGATAACATATTTATAACAATATCTTTACCAAATCAAAATATAATTATCCTTTTCACGATTATGTTTTTAATCATTCTATAGAATTCTAATTTTGTAAGCTACGTGATTGTGTAGAGAACACGAAACCAATATTTATTTTGCTTTGTTTGTGGTTACGCGTTCATGTTTTAAAGACAATGCTGTTGAAAATCAAATTTCCATCCATGTCAAACATAATTTCAAATTAGTTATTGAAACTATTACGACTTTAATCATTTTTGGATATATTGTTTTATAAAATAAAACATTTATTTCGAAACGTAAATTAAAACTATAGTTTGTTTCAATTGTATTAAATCGATTCCTATATTGGATTAAATCTATATTTGAAGAGAGTATTTTGTTTTAGTCTACAATAAGAAGAATAAAACATTTTACGTGAGCACAAACAAGACTAATATTTCAAAAAAAGAGAAGGAAGATAAAATGACCGCGAAATGTATAAATTGTGGCAACATTTTAAAAACTAATCATGGTAGTACTTCAGGGTTGTTGAGGTACCTTTCTCCACACCCAACACTAGAGAGAGAGTTATTTTAGTTCTACCATAATAATTGTTTAGTTTAAATAACTGTGAAAGCTAATCATTTAATTAATATTAAAAATCTGAAAAACATTTAAAAGCCTAAATTAAAAAATAATTTTTTAAATTTTTCCCGTTCCTATACCTTTCCCGCCCGAAAATTTCCCGAAGTCAAAATGTAATTCCCATACAGGCCTAGTATTATTTAATTTATTTACTTTGTTCAAAATAATGGTCTCCATCCTGGCACCTATAAATGACAGAACGAGTGGCTGACCGACATTGCACCTCTGTCGTTTCTTTGCACTCTTGTCCTTTGTTGTGATGATTCAAGGTCATTAACAGGAACTTCATACCCTTTTTCCTAGATAACACCCCATAAAAAAAACGAATAGTTATTTTTTAAATGTCAACTTAAAGTAAATTTGCACAGCTTTCAAAGCAATTTTTTTACTTCAATATTTTTAAATTTACTTCATGTTTTTAGCCAAATAATAACGTGATTTTTATATGACTTTAACATTATCTCATTGGATACCGGATACCTCCTAAATCAAGCAAAAAATTGGAACAAATGAGAAATCAGTTTAGGGATAATTTGATGCTGCACATATTTTATACCAAGTTGTTTTTGATAAACACAATATTTTTAGTGTTATTTCACTTTTTTAGCATTTTTCAGCTGTTTTCTCGTCAAGGAGGTGAAAACAAGATAATCTCCTAAGGACATTATGAGTTAATTTTTAGATCCCCTACAACTTCCCAAAAATTGGTTGTTTAACCTAGGAACACCCTCTATGTATAAATAATCAAAAGTCCGACACCTTAACTCAGTTGGTAGCGAGTCTGTCTACTGAGTTAAGGGTCCCGAGTCGGATTCCTGGAATGGCCGAAAAATGTATCATTGGTGAGATGTGGTTTTCTCCTTTCAGAGTGATGAATTAATGGCCGGGGGCTGGATGTTGTGTTTGTTTTCTATTTGAGTTAGTTTAAAAGTCGTGTGCTGATATAATCATTCCGTTCAGAAAATGCCCTTAAATACCCAAAATGAATTATATATATACATATAGTTTCAAAGTTTATAAAGAAGATTCAGTTAGCCGTATTTTAGCTCTTCATACTAGTATACTATAATATTCACATGTCTCATACTATTACTAGTAAATTAGATTGACAATACTATGTATTAAAATGAAAGTCTACACATTTTTGGCATCAAATGATTTTTTCAAGTATAATCTTAACAAGTATCAACACAAACTCCAGTGGCCGAATGGGCTATGGCTTCACTAATTGGTTTCCACAGCTAATTTTTGCAGAGTGAAAAGATAAACTGCAAGTTTAAAATTTATTATACGGCGACGAAATTGACCCATGTCACCATAATTTATTTTGAGCTATAAATATATTATATTTGTAAATGCACTTAAAATGTTTATGCACTATATTATTTCATAATATTAAATTAAAAATAGTATATTTTTATTTAAAAAATTCACAAATATACTTTAAAATAGTTATTTAATCGTTTATCAAGATACGCAATAGTCTAAAACAAAATAATACATTAATTATGTATGCGATTTCAAAACATACCTATCGGTGTAAAATGAACAATAGGACCCTTTAACGTGCAGTCAGGAATTATTTTACCTGTTATTTGAAACAATGTATTTCATAAATTCTTCGGTGTCCGCATGGGCTAAGGTATTCCTCTCACAATAGACTAGATTGCCGATGGAGGGGATAACAGGGTTCGAATCCCAGTAGGGTGTACTGAGGATGTTTTTTCCTAAATGAATTTCCACTCTTCCTCCAGGAAAATGACCCGCCTCGGTGGCGTAGTTAGCTAACACGCGAGCTACGTGTTGAACTAGACTGCTGAGGACGGGGAGATCCAGGTTCTAATCTCCCTCGGGTGAACTGGAGGTGGTTTATCCTTAATGGTTTTCCCTTTTGCCTCCACACAAATGTGGGTTCACTTTCTCCATATTCAACCTTCCCAATTCTGAACCCATTTGAGTGATTAGTACTTAAGCGTATAACCCGAACGGGTAGTAAGTATAAATATCCACGCAAATGCAGGTACACTTTATCTAAATTCAACCTTCCTCATCCATACTTAGTAGCAAAATTAGTATACATGCATATTGTATATAGCCAAAACAAGTAGTAAAACGGGGTGATATATAAAAAAAATATTTCATAAATATATGAAGTTCAATCAATAATGATAATGGTGTTTCCTAATAGAATTTTTGTTAAACTATACCTTAGGGATCTTGTTAAAAGTGTTTAATTACTTTCATAAACAATACTAATGTTTTACGATTTAAATGAGAGCTATTTTTTCTATACAAGTACATGTCCCATAGCTTACTTCCCCAACTACTTCGAAGGGAACCAATTTTAATATGCAACCATTCGGCTGACTATCACTGCGTCTTGAGATCAACTTTCTAGTAAATTAGAAATATTAATACATATAAATTAAAAGGAAAAACTTTTAAGGTGATAGAAGACTGCACATGTAAATAATACATAAACAGAAACGTGCCATGAACAACCTCCTTTCCTAATTCAATACAATACAAACAAGTGTTTCCTTATAATTTTAAATATTTAATAAAATATTACATCTACATCCGTAAAAAATATATTAAACAAATATTTTATTATTGACAGTAAAATTCTCAAAACATTGCAATAAATGTTAAATAATCAAAATTATATTGATGACTTGTCAAGACGAGCAGAAGAAAAGAATAAAATTAACATACTAATATTGCTTTACTTTAAGAACTGCCATCTTTTGGGACCCATTGAAACAAAAGGAATTCAATCGTTATGTGATTTAAAGCATTATTTCATTTTGTCTCTTTGATGTGTTGTATTGAATCGCGTGAAACACATTTTTATAGCCAAATGTTTCTTGTTTAAGTTATGTCTGAATGTGTAACTGGGTATCATAGCGAGTTTAAAAAAATGTAAATAGTTTTTACTAACAAATTTTGTCTCTCAGAATTCACATTTTTGTGTTAAAATAAATATTGTTTGGGACCTTTCTTAAAATATTTTGTGTTATTAAAAAAACTTTAATATATGGTAGGTACTGAGGTTTATTAACATTTTTGTAAAACATCATTGCAACTTCAATAAATAAATAAATATTTTTACATATCAATTCTAATATTATAGAACGTCTTGAATAATATTTTTAACTTAACGATGACATCGAAACATTAATTTCATCATCAAAATTATTAACGAATTAAATTATTATTATTCTTGTTGCTATAGCTCTTGTGATCATTGTTCAGCACATTAATAAAGAAAACTGAAAATATAATTCATATGCAAATTTGTTTAGAAGCTATTTACAAAATATGTTTTTGACCATAAAAATATAAACAAGCCCCTCCGATTCCGTCCAAGCCCCTTTTGCTATTTATCAAGGGTCAAATTTGGGTCCTCTTTTTTTAAATGTGTTTATTGATAACATTGATAAGAACATAAATTATTCAAATTATTGATTGTTTAGCGTTCAAAAACATCAATTCATTTTTTGATCGTTTAGATTTACAAATTGATATAATCTATATAGTATGGTTTATTGAATATGGAATATCTGTAAGTAAATCTAAAACGAAATCCATAGCTTTCACCAGGAAATCTACCCCTATTTTTTCATCCATACACCTGACAGATATTATATAACGATGCATATATATTATATACTAACGATTTAGAAGTTACCTTAGCTATAGACCATAAGTTATACTTCCACTATCTTGTGGTTTATCACTCTCTTAAATTACTTAGTTCTATTAAGTTTATCACCGCCTCACTCTCTCTATAGTTGAGAGTATCCTAAGTTTGTACTTTGCACTTAGTCTGGATGTTATAAAATATTGAATTATTTTTAGGAAGTGTGTGTGTGTTCAAATTACCAGTTTAAAATGAATAAAATAAACCTGTCTGGAGGTTATAATTAGGTAACTATTTTAAGACGTATGTGTGTTAAAATTATCTTAGATAGACTAAATAAACCTGTCTGGAGGTTATAAAGTAGTTAACTAATTTAGGAAATACCCTTGTTAAAATTACCTTTTAAAATAAATGTCTGGAGGTTAGAGCCAAGCTCTAATATGCTAGTGTGTCTTAGAATTCCCTCACCGTAACCGACTTCCTCATATTGGAAAGTGTTTAGCGCAAATTTGTCACTTCTTGCTACGATACATTCTTTTTAGATCGCTTTTAATGATTAAGATAGAATTCATAACATTTTAGGGCTCAAAACTCTCTTCTCGCGACTATTCTAAATAGATGCCCCCTTTTTAAAACATGTTTAGTAATATAATTTTATGTTAATCTTCCCCAGAACATGTGGGCATTCTTGTGCCTCTCTAGTGCTTCTACTCATCTTAAAATAATTTATATAAGTAGCTCTTTACAAACTCAGCCCTCTTGGTCGTTGTACAGGGTGGGCCAGAAAGTGTTGACCCATTTAATAATTATTTTGACTAATAATGTTTCAAATTAAACTTAAGATGACTACAAAATATTGATAATTTTCTATATACGCTTGCATTATTCACTGATGTTCCGTCTGTAGGGGCCATCATGTCTAGGTACACATACTCTTACGGTGCTGTTTAGGGTCAGAAAGGTCGAACATCAATGGCGGTGCTTTGTAAAATGTTTCCTGGGCACCTCGTTTTACAATTTGGGGACATCACCCCGCTACCACGTTCCCCAGACTTAACAGAGTCAGTTTTTTCCTATTGGGCATGTTAAAGGGTCGTGTTCACTTTACTTTCCCAAAAACAACTTAATGGATTGTAGCTGAATGTGAAGCAATTCAACAAGAGACATTACGCATATTCTTGTCAAGTTTCAAGGGTTGCATACAACAATGTATAACAGTGTAGAATATATTTGTGGTCATCTTAAGGACGTTGTCTTAAAAAGATGAATAATTCAAGGGTATGTGGAAGAGTCAATATTTAGTTGTTATTTTTAATTTAATTTGAAGCATCTGGTAACTAGAATAGTAAATATACAGTGTTATTAAATATGTAAACACTTTCTGCCCTAACCTGTACAAACATTGCAAACTCTAGATTTCTAGAATTTTATTTTTATAATAAAAAGAAAACCAAGCTTAAGAAAGTTATTTAATGAACACCCTTATCACTAATATCTTTACGTTTTTTTACAGTGGACTCGTCACTGAATTATTATTACTATTGCATCATGCATCTACTTGCTTTTCTTCTTTATAATTATTCTGTTACTAGGAAATTTGTTTCTATATAATATCTTGTAGCCTAAGTTAAAGTATTTATCATTTTTCAAGACAAATGTTGTTCTTTGTATTTATCAGTGTAAGCTTGTCAGAGGTCTCGACTGATGGCTACCAATTTAAGCTGAGAGTGCAGGGAATGTGAGTTAAGCGCAGTTCTTTTGCAGTTTTTATAGCAGAAAGTTTTTTTTTTACGAAAAAAAATATATATATTGCTCTAATATAAACATAAACTTTAATTTCTTTCACATTATGATATCAACAGTTGTAAAGGTGACCTGGCGGTCTAGGGGTAAGGTGTCAGACTTCTATGATGGCGGCCGGGGTTCAATCCCAGGTCCCGGCAAAGATTTATCTGATTACCAAACCCTTCCTTCACCTCTGACAAGATATCTTGTGAATGTGAGGAATGCCAGGCCTCCACCGTGGTTCGGATTCCACGTTAAATTGTAGGTCCTTCATTTCATCTCACAATCACCCTACCATTACACATTAGCGTAAGTGCGTATAACCCGAACGGGTAGTAAGACGCGGTGCTAATAATAATAATAATAACAGTTGTAAAATATCTGTCATGAAAATAGCGGCTTTAGATGAAAAACTTAAGTGAAGAGAAAAAGTTGTCATTAAATTACACGACACCTTTGAAAGATATTCAAGAACTGTAGATGTCACAATGTGAAGAAAATTAAACTCTATGTTTCTATAGGAGAATTATTTGATTTATTTTGACAAAAAAAAAGTTTTGAAATAAAAACTGCAAAAATACTGCCCTTAGCTCCTATTCCCTACACTTCCGCTGTAATAGAGGAAAATTATAACTATAAAAGTATTGATATTATTATTATTAATCCAGAGAGAACAATCAATGGTGGTCTAGCAAACAATTATTAAAATAATATATATAATTTAAATCTCGTTTAAACGCGCTTAATGCTTTCATGAACACGAGACACGACCTAATTGTGTCACTCGCACCAGGTTCCTTGACGAACGAACGTACACCCTGAGTATTTAAAGCATTGTCACAGCCGTTGCAGGTAGCGGTGAGAATTACTGCAACCTCCCACATTCTCAAAGAAGAGGACGGGGTTTACGGGTGGGAGGGAGTAGGTCGCAAGGGGTAGATCCCACGAGCTCTCCCACTTTATCTCTGTCCTGAAAGATTAATGCCCGCGACTCATTGTTTGTCCACAGATGATGACGTCACACTTTTGCGTCCTCTCTCGAATCGACTTAACCTTCCATTGTTTTGCCCTGAATGTTGAGAGACGGTGATTCTGGCTTCAGCGACAGTGTTTTGTTGGGGGTTTATTTTTTGTTCTAGGGGCACAAAGGACCCGAGTTTACCCCTGAATTACGCTCTGCGGTGAAATTGCCGTTCTCCTCGGGGCATTCTCATCACCGGCCATTCCGAGGCGTTCCTAACATATTTATTAATAAACACGTGATTATATCGGATTATTTAGCTTTCACTTGGTTCTCAATCATTATTATGTTACTCCTCCGCGTAAGCGGGATATACTAATGTCGTGGTTGCTAGACTAGGTTTATTATATTGTGTTCGTCTTGTACGGTCGGGGATGGTTCGACCAAAGAATGATGGTTTTCCAATGGTTGTACAGTGGCATTCCTGGGCTATTGCGCGAATGCTCGCACAGGTGGTCTCATGCGAATTTGTCTTTCGAGAAACCACAGTCTCTATGTGCCGGGATGATGGCTTTGATTGGTGCAAGCTGTAGTGAGATGAAGGGCCTTACGGCTTCTATGCGAATGGTCTTTTGTATTTTGGACAGATGTGATCAAATTGGGGAAGACACTAGAAGTGTGGACCAGAAAAAATCAATAATTTAACCATGTATTGTTATTATTATTAACACCGCGTCTTACCTTACTATCTGTTCGGGTTATACGCACTTACTCTAATGTGTAATGGTAGGGCGATTGTGAGATGAAATTGGAGGACCTACAGTTTAACGTGGAATCCGAACCACGGTGGAGGCCTGGCATTCCCCACATTCACAAGATGTCTTGTCATATGTATTGTTAAATTGTATAGCACCAAATGTGCATTTTATTATCTTAATTAAAAATAAATAGTAGTTAAATTTAAATGAAAAATACTAGTAGGCCTACAACAACTATACAAATAAAATTATAACAATTAGGCACATGGACTAATTTTCAGGCTCATATAGTCTGGTTTGCCAGTGACGCTGCTGTCAGCTGGTTGTAACGAGGGTGATTCTTAAAATTAGTATCCACTTTTCCTCCGTGATAATTCAGATACATTTCTTTTAAATTCTACCATACTCATTCGAATGATCAAAATTTGAGCCTAGCTATGACGAGTAATAAACTGTGTCAAAAAAAATTGTTTATCTAAAATAATGTGAGACACCTGTGATTTGACTGAAAGATGTGACAGGACCTTTTAAAATTATTCATGTAGTTAAGGTAAACGATATGGAGAGAGGGGATCAGAAAACTGAAGTGATACATCACTTATAGAAAACTAATCTTGAAGCATCCAGCCAAGATTTGAACCTATCTATCCTAGTGGCAATTCGATCTATTGTGAGACTGACTCCTTAAAATGGATAACCAGCCATCAGTGCAGATTGTAGGTCTGTCAATTTGAAAACAAAGTTACATTATTTTTTTAAAATCTTCACAAATATGCTCTGATGAAATGTAAACAAAAAATCTTTATGTATTTGAGGATATATATGTGTGCTAATTTGTCCTGGTTATGCTTTAAAATATATTAGTAGTGAACTCATATTGAAGCTACAGCCCATTAAAGTACTTATGGGATATGATAATTTAATATTTAGTATATAGGTTTATTATTTTTTTGATAGCTTATCACTTATCAGCTACAATAACTTTAGAGTGGCAAGTTAATTTTCTCATCAATTTATATTATTTTAAAGTTTGACTTTATTAGATTGGATAACAATCATATAAACATAGTAGTACATAATGCATGCAGTACATAAAAACGAATATGAAATAATATTACGTCAATAGATAGTTCCAAGGTGACCTGGTGGTCTAGGGGTAAGGTGTCAGACTTCTATGCTGGCGGCCGGGGTTCAATCCCCGCTCCCGGCAAAGATTNCCCACGTTAAACTGTAGGTTCCACCATTTCATCTCACAATCACCCTACCATTACACATTAGCGTAAGTGCGTATAGCCCGAACGGGTAGTAAGACGCGGTGCTAATAATAATAATAATAATAATAATAATAATAATAATAATAGTTTCAATGAGTTTATTTTCTTTTGCCATGTTAGCTTTGGATAATACTTTTAATAATGGTAAATAGGATTTTGAAAAATCACATTTCTATTCGTGTTTTATAATACTACTATGCAAGCCGTGAGATACGGTCAGTGTTTTTTGAAGTTATTATGACGAAACATTTGCTTGGTCAAAAGAAATAAAACATTGCTCCAGTAGAAAAATAGTTTAATTTTCAACACATGGTGATATAAACAGTAGTTGAATATCTGTTATGAGCATAGCGGCATTAGATGATAAACTTTATGTGTGAAGAGAAAAAGTTGTCATTAAATTTTAGGACACCCTCGATAGATATTTAAGAATTTTTGATATCAACATGTGAATAAAACTAAGCTCTGTGCTTCTAAGGGAAAACTATTTGATTTTTTTTACCTCCTACACTCCCACCATAAGTAATAACGTGTGTCGGCCTTTATTGAAACAGTAGTTCTACTACTCAGCTACAATTATTATTACCTAAATAATAAAAACCAATTAATCTTAAACTGTCTGTATCTAAAACAAAATAATGGTCTTAAACGGTTGTGTGATTGTCTGGGTTTGTTTCCTGCATGGCTGAAATAGTTATTATCGGTGAAAATTAGGGTTTCACATTTAGAGTGATGGATTAATGACGTAAGGCACAACTCATGTGAGTTTTCTAATGTTAAGCTAGCTAATACACTTTGTGATTGTGATATTATATATATTCAGTTGGTTAGTGTAACTTTACACTAAACATCATGAATAAAATAAAAATTTTGTTACTTTCAATTAACATTAGTTATAATCCACAAGATCTTATTACTACACGTCGGTAATATCAGCATTCTTTTATTATTAATGCTGATTTCAAAGATAGAATATTAGTTGGTTACCCTGAATTTATTTGTAATATATTTTAAGATATTTTCTGACTCCACTTGAAGTAGATTCCTTACAGAAATTAAATAACGACAAAGTATGATAAGAAATCTTTGTTGAAAGGTTTATGTTTGTCACATTAAAGAATCTTGTCCTAGCCTTTCCTTATGGAGTGATGTTAATTAATAAGGTTTATAAAATTTTCAGAATTACTGAGTAGTGAGTAAGACCCTGGATTCTGGCCCTCGATCAACCGAACAGAGATTTTTTTTGCATTATTTTTTCTTAGAGAATTTCTATAAGCGCTGATATTGTTATTTTTACTCATTCTTTTCCATAATTTGATCTTAGAACGATTATTAAAATATATACGAGAAATGTGAACAATTATCTAATAAAACGTACAATATTAGGTTATTTCTCTTTATACGCATCGATTATATTGATAATAACCATAAACATATTTATTTAAACTGGGGGGAAAAACTCAGTGAAGCTTCAAAAAGATCATTGCTAATTTAACGAGTCTCGATATTAGACTGCTAACTTTCTAGAACGAATTTCATAAATTGTCAAGTGAGTGTGGCCGTGTAGCCTTATAAAGTAAGAAAGTGTGTTTGTTGTACCTAGCTTCAGTTGCAATAATTGAGCAGCTTGTGGCAACAATGTTCATCAGGTAATTATTATTTATAAATAATATTTTCGCACACACAAACATGTACTATATTCTTAAAAGTTCATATTTACGTTTGATTTGCATTTAATCTAAGTAAACTAATTATCATGAAACTTAATTTGGATATTATATCGTTGTTATCCATTGTTGTGATCTTGATTTTAACGACAAAAGTATGTTATTATATTATTTTATATAAAAAAATGCATTTAAATAAAATTCATTAAAACTATTCAAAGTTATTTTTATGTACGATTAAACACTATTTTTTACTCTAGTTAAACTTTTAAATTATATTTTAAATAATATAATTCAAAATAAAACTCTTAAGCAACAATTTAGTATTGAAAACTATATTCAAATTCAAATCCGTGTTCAACAATGGATGTAAGATAAAAAGCGGCGCAAACAATTATTGTTGAACTATTTAGACACTTAATCTAGCTTATTTTAAGACGTAAACATATGTTTAAATATAAAAATAATCGTTTCTATATTTTATTTGTTCATATTGTGGTATTAATTTATCAATTTATTAAGAACTTAAAAGCTATATTTAACAGATGGTTTCATATTTACCCTAAACAAGACTAATATTAAGTTATTATTAAATCAAACTAAGGTATTTATAAAGAGTAGTTTAATTTGTGCTTACCTTTCTTCACTTCTGCCCACGTTGTTACGGATGCTCAAAACTTTCTAAAGAAGAAGCACACCAAAATGTCACCTGACAATTTTAAAAGAAAGGACGTATTATAGAACACTTTGAATTCCTATTTAAAAAAATAATTACTATAGTTTTTACAACTCAAAACTAAAAACAAAAATAACAACTAATATCATCTCCTCTTCCCTAACACAAGTGACGAAAACAATATTAAACAATCATGTAAGTGTTATTTTGGTTTGTTTTTTATCAATACTGATGATGATGATGACGATGATGCAGCGTGTTTGCCACCGGGCGGGCAGATGTTCTCTTGTTTTTGTCTGTCAGTCCTGCCAGGTCGCAGCAAGGTTCTGCAGACAACTGACGATCACGAGCCGCTGATACAGTGTCCTCTTTCCCTGAATCCTGCCTCCCTGCCTGGACTCCAGAGGTCGCCAATCAGAAAGATATCACACTTTGTAGAGATGCTGCGTCGCTCGGATGTGAGAGCACAGGGTTCAATACTGGCGGAAGCTATCGTCATAATACTTATTTATTTTAAGTACTGTTTATTAATTAATACCTTTTTTGAGTTTAATATTATTTAGTAATATGACTTAGCCCAAATATTCACCAAATCCTATCTCTCTTATTCCCCCCTATTCTCCAAACAAATATTTTAATTCAAGGACTTTAACTTGCTCTTACAAAAAATAAAAATAAAATAGGACAATTTTTTATTTATTTTAACACTAATGTAATCAATGACTTTAGGGCTTAAGGATATAAATATATATTATAGAAACTTCTCCCGCATCTGCAAGAAGATGGGAAAGGAGAATTACAGTTAAAATCAATCAAGGTAACCATTTTTAGTTCTTAAGGCACCCGACTGGGATTCGAACCCCTACATACCAGTCACCGGTACATGAGTACAATGTGAGTCTAATATATTTTATTGTTCTGTCCCTGCTGCCAATATCAGTATTGAAAAGGGGAATTATAAATAAATTATTAATATCTACGGATCGATCTTTATTAATAATATTATTTTAAGTACGGTACAATATTTAAAATGTCATGTTCGTTGATAAAAAATGTGCTAGTCTCTTTTCCAACTATTTGTGTTGTTTCATCAGACTTATAAAGTGCTAATTTCACTTGGGACCGCAATCTTAGGGAGTTTTGAAATAGACTCATTAATTTTTTTACCACGCAAGGATCGAGGAACTTTGACTCTGATGGGAATTGAACCAATGTTTAAGCAACGTTTTAAATGATTTTAAAAAACCTCAGTAATCTTGAAAACTATGTGAAGTCGGTTGGGATTGAAGCCAGGCCTTCAAAGCTTGATTTAAACGATTTTTTTTCTGTTGGAGTGGTTATCCACCAAAAAGAGATAATTAACACCTTAAACCCGAATTCAGTGGTTTTTGAATCACCTTAGCTTCCAAGTGTTTGGATACTTCTCCAATATTTTTTTTTACCTAAACAAACATTTTTCTAAATCAACTTATTATACAAGCAAATGACTCACAAACTAACATTCCTCAGTCATCAATCAATCATTAGAAAGAGAAAGAAAGACTCATGCTACCGTTTGAGCTATGGTGATATGACTTTCACTGTTGGTCACATGGTATAAGGCACTAATCAGACAATACACCGTATTATATTGTTAGTAATGGGGGGGATCAAGGTTCGAATCTCGGAAGGGTGTAGGCCTTCTGAAGCTGACTTGCTACGTGTAGTTTTTTACTGGTTTTCTAATCTGCATGGTTTTCCCGGTGATCAACTACTAAAACTATCCGTCGTTATCCTTTAGATTAAACAGTTAATAGTACAACTTACCAATGCAAAAAATTATAATTTGGTTATTGACGTCAGGACACCGTGACACACATCTAAATTATTGTTTGACTCATCCACAGTTTAAAATAACTAATATAATGTAAACGGATGAAAAAAGTAAATTGAATTAAACTCACCCTCTCTTGCCCGGGTAAAAGATTTGGAATCCCTTGTGGAAAACACCAACCCAAGTGGCCTTTGAACTCCGGCCTGCCGCAACAGAAGTGAGACAGCCGAGCTGAATTCACCTTTCTTAAGTCGCTAGAATTATCAAACAGAAATTCATGTGGATTTTGTTTTAATTTCGATAGTGGAAAATGTCAACATATAAACTATGTTTACAATTCAATATGTGTAGTGCCATAGAAAATAGTTTTGTGAAGTTCCAGTAAACACAATACTTGTGTACTGCTAAGAGTTTTGTTAATAATTAGCCTAAGTGCAACATCTTATTGGCAATAACTAAGCTGGATGGGCAAACCACTTAAAGATTTGTGCTATTCGTGCTGTTTATCGTCATGTCACGTGACCGTCTCATACACGCTATAATCCTTGCCAAAACTATGCATTTTAATATGACGTTTTGACCCAATTCGGTGGTTACATGGTCTAAGGCACTATTCTTGCAGTATAATAAACTGCCAACTGTGGGAATATCGAGGTTCGAATCTCAGTCGGTTGTACTGAGGGTGATTTTTCCAAAATTGTTTTCCACTCTCTCTCTCTCTCTCTCTCTCTCTCTCTTGCTCTCTCTACCAAATGCAAGTACGCTTCCTAATCCCTAAAACAATTAGCGTAATTAGTACATAAGCGTATAAATCGAATGGGTAGTAAGACGAGGTGCATCAAACTTGCCCCAACTACTTCAAGGACAATTTGGGTTGATTATATTGACCATGTATGTCTAGTAAAAAGGAAGTCAGTTACGATACATTAATATTACTAGTAGTACTACTACCCACATAGGTAGACCCATCAAACTCATCTAGTTTGGCTTTCCAGAAACGGGAGGGGGTAACTGGGAAGGAGGTTGGGGAAATCAAAATTCAGCCATGTGTAGTGTGGGTGTTTTTTTTCTAAATTGTCTCCTACTCTCCCTTATCGCAGATGTGCGTACCTTTTAAAGTATACCTATCTGATAACCATCCATTAGTGTAGTTAAATACGGCAGTAAGACGCGGCGAAAAATAGAATAAAGTTATTACTACACTTAAATCACAAAGTTGTATCAGCAGAAACATAAATTTTAATGTGACCATGAAATGGCGAGCAAAAACTAATCCTTTGAATTTAAAATAAAAGTAAACAACTTAAAAAATACATTAGTAATAAAAACAAATTTTAGAAAATTAATTTTGTACACGTAGTATTTATATGACAGATATATAACAGGTAGGTTTTAAATACACATAAAAAAAACTTCTCTCTATTCTACTTAAATATTTACAAAAATGTCGGATTATTTACTTTCATAAAAGTTCTGCATTATAATAATTATTGATTAACTATGGAATATGGGAGAAAAGGTGGAAACAAAAATCATAATATAACAAATTAAAAATCAAAGTTGGAAAAATTTTCGTGTGGTAATAGTTGATTAATTATTTTATTAAAATCTGCTAATTATCTGGTAATATTTCACGACGAGTATATTATCTTCCAAAGCAAGGAACTCCGTGTGACACTGCAGGCTGCGTCTCTAGTTGCTATGGCAACCGCGCCACGCCTACTGTGTTTTGACGTCACAAACAAAACTCAAATGCAGCCTTGGAAGCTTTGTTTTTTCCTCCCGCCCACGTTCATCCCCGTTTTCAACATTTAAAAAACTGAATTAACCAGAATGTATTATTAAATTTTTATTAAAAAAACGTATAGTATGAATACAAATATGTTTACGCTTTTGTCAGGTATATGTTAGTCAATGAATCTTTTTTGAAATTCTGTCAACGTAGTTTTAAAGAATGTCTCCTTCAAAGAGTTACGTTTTGTTTTTAATAACCAAGAGTAACTAGCGTGTGAAAACTTGAAATATTCAAGTTAAAATATTTAATGGCTGTAGTCTCTAAATTATAGAGGTAAAGTATTATCTGAATATATAAATAATGTAGACCAGCAGTACAAATAGGATGAATTGTGGAGCCTTTTTACTAAGTTTATTAGAGTTTTTTTAAACCATATTTAAATATCAAAACACATTTTTACAAAATTCGCACTCGCCTCAGTGGCGTAGTTGGCTAACGCGCTTTGTCGTGTTGAGCTTGACTGCTGAGGACGGAGAGATCAAGTTTCGAATCTCGGTCGGGTGAACTGGAGGTGGTTTTTCCTAAATGGTTTTCCACTCTACCTCCACTCGAATGTGGGTTCACTTCCTCTAATTCAACCTTCCCAATTCCTAACCCATTAGAGTAATTAGTACTTAAAGCGTATAACCTGAACAGGTAGTAAGACGCGGTGCTAAATATATATATATATATATACAAAATTCGTGTAAATAAAATGAAGTGTTTGTGTGACTGTCATGAGTGCTGCAAGATACTTGCCACATGCAGAGGGCTTAAATTAAAATATTAGTAGCCCCTGCTTGGTATCTACAACAAACTCTTCTCATGTCACCATGATATATTCATTTGCTAAATTTTGTGATTTATTTCTAATAGCTTACCTTCAAACCATCTTAACATTTTTACCCTAGATCCTTTCTACCCTACACCCTTTTTACACTTTTTACCCTTAAATATTTATCTGGGGCTGAGCCAACTAGTTAATGTAAAAAGGGGTAAAATGTCCAAAAATTGTTTAATAGTAAAAATTGAAAAAAAATGTCAAAAAATAACAAAATTGTCAAAATGGGCAACAAGGGCTTAAAGTAAATCATAAAAAATTAAAAGGTATAAATGTTTGACCGGGTAAAATACGTTAACAAGGTAGAAAGGGTAATAATGAAAAAAAGGTGTGGGGTATGAAAGGTATAGGGTAAAAAGGTCTGAGGGTAAAAAAAGGGATATAGAGTAAAAATGGCAAAAAAATAGCAAAAAGTGAATCATATAAAAGGTTTAAAGGTTAAACGGATTAGAAAAAATTAAAAAGCTAAGAAGATTAAAAAGCCGCAAAATGGAAATAAGGGGCAAAAAGAAAAAAATTGTAAAAATACATAAACGAGGGGGAAAGGTTAAAGAAAGTAAAAAGTTTAAAAAGGCATAAAAAGTGCTAAACGGGCAAAATTAGTAAGAAGGTTAAGCAGGGTGAATGCGGTAAAATAATGTTAAAATGCTTTTGATTGGATTTAATTACAACCTTTGGACAGCCAATTATTTATGCTGTGCTAGACACACTTCTTAGTTTTATCAACACCAACAGACAAGAGTTCAAAAACAAAGTATTGTGTATAGAGAAGTTATAACTTAATCCTCAAAATAAGTGTCAGATTTAAAAATATGTTCATATTATATCGTTATTTTGACTTTTGTGTTAGTCCACCTACTTTCGCGTTTTGTATCACAATTTAAACCAACAAATGATTAAGATTTAAACATATTAAGATTGGTTTATTCTATAGACTAAAAATAACAAAGTTACCTCACAGGTTCCCAGTACGAAGAAAAGGTACACCAGTTAATGTAATATATTACGTAAAAATGTATTTTGTCTCTTATTATAATCATACTGTAATAATGAACTAAAGGTAAGTATGTGTTTAATATATGGTAAATCCTATCCTTATAATTTTGATCAGTTGTGAAACACAAACAGGCACCCATAAAGAAAAATCTAATCTTTTTCTACCTGCCATTTTGAAGCAAAGAAAGTGAGAATTTCTAAAATATGGAATATGATATAGTTATGTTCATTAAATAATCGTGTTTTACTTCGTGATGGAAAAATATGCTAATAGAAAATGTTTGAAAATATCTTTAAAGAATAGAAAACGTTGTCTACAATAAATTTACAACATAAAAAATAAAAAATTATATTGATCCAAGGCAATTTAAAATTAATTCGTCATACATTATTAGTAGATTATAAATTTATTCCTGCGGTACAATTAGCTAGGCCAGGGATGTACAAAATTTCGTTAACAAATTTATTTCAACATAATATATCAGCCAAAATACGTGTTTAACTTTATATTTATAAATAAATGTATAGGCATATAATTATCTTTATAATATAAATTCCCATTTTAGACAAACTGCTTGGACTAATTCATAATATTACCTTAAAATAGCTTAAACCAAGCTAAATGAACTTTACTTATCTTGACCAAATTTATTGTGGTCAAAACAATTAGTGTAGATTCAACCGTTAAAATTGTTGTAGTTGAACGCGGAAGTGTTAAGATGTGTAGTTTTGTAGAGGTGAACTCTAGATTGCGCTTGAGAAGTGAAAGGAATGGGCTGTTTATTTTTAGGAGCAGGCACAAGCTTCAGTCATGTTGCATCTTGTTAGAGCCTATTTGAAAGACATTGAAAGTTACCAGGTAACTGTTTTACAGGGTTACCCATATTGGCAAAGATCATGTTGAGGGCTCCGGGCTACCAATCATGTAAGGACTGAAGGGCGTTAAAGGCCAGAGAAAGGGCTCATGGACCTGTAGGATAGGACAAAGACTTGCTCGTATCGTTCATACTCAGTTGTTATACAATTTGTAAATATCATTTTATAGTTCATACTCGTTTATAAGAAAGGTCCAAAGAAATTAACCCATAGCTTTCTACCATATTTTTCTAACGTGCTCTGCATCGATCCCTATTCTGGAGCTAGGGTGGGTGAACGTTATAAATAGAAACGACCAATGACACAAGTAATATTTTTAAATTCAAAATGTCATCAAAAGTAAGACGTTTATTGTTTTCGTCATTAATTATAACAAAAATATTTGAATTAAAATAAAAACATTGGATTTGTATAGCTAGTACAGAACAGTGTTTATTTCAGTCCAATTGTTTTACATTTTCAGCACATTACATTATCAAGACTAATTAAAAACAGTAGAAAATATTCAGCTGTTAGATGAATCTTAGTGGCATTATCCATATCTAAGTGGTCGACCTAAATTATAGGGGAGATTGTTTGATTCCGGAGGGGTGTTGGTTATAAATTTTACTAGCTGTTTACGTGCTTGATTTCTATAGAATTAGTAAATTACAAAGCTGATATGGCCGAATGTATAATATGAATGATACAGTAAAATTTTGATCAATGTTGATCCGAAAAGTATGTATTTACTAAAAGGATATTATTACCAATATCTAACTTTAGATATAGTGGGAATTTTTTTTAGAAAATGCATTTTAAGTATTTCAATAAAATAAAATCAATATATGCATGTAGTGAAAGTTGATTCCAACCCCTAAGACCAGGATTAAATTTCCGGCTTTCTTTGGTGATTGAGTTGTTCTACCGTGTGGTTTTCTCTTTTCTCTCTAGGCGCTTACTGAGACATATCCTTAAAGTCCATCGTCTTTTTCCTTGGTTCAGCATCGCTAAAAAGTGAGGTTTACTGAACTTTTCCCCGAGAGAAAACAGGGTTAGTGTGGCACGAATTGATTCCCCGTGCAGTAAGTAAAAGTTATGTTACAAATTTAAGTAGTTTGAAGAGAAATAAAAAATTTCTGCCATATCAGTTTGGATTTCGTATGGGAATAAAATCTCACTTTTTGTTGGAGCTTTTTTTTAACTGGATTACATTCAATTCGAGTTCTAGGTGATTCTCATCCTTATTACCTCTGGTCCTTACTTTGATTCCCTTTGAAAATCTCTTATTATGTCGAAAGGTTTCTCGCCTTTCAGAGTAGACTCGGGTTTGTGATTGGACAGAGCGGGGAATCTGTAACAGGGGCGAAAGAGGGGGGGAGTGGGGAGTGAATTCACTGCTGAGGTCATCTGCATGGTAACGAAATGATAACTTCATCTAGTACTTCGAACGAATGGTTGATATGTTGAGGAAAGTTTTCAAAATTTATCTTAATTAACCTGCAAACTTTTTTATTATTTATATAAATAAACATATTTAACGTGGACTTTATATGCACAGGTGAATACTGGCACTTGACTTACAAACTAATTTAACCTATGAAAAGACGATTACTAGCAACATCAATTTTAAAAACTAAAAATTAATATTATAATCATTATTATTATTATTATTAGCACCGCGTCTTAATACCCGTTCGGGTTATACGCACTTACGCTAATGTGTAATGGTAGGGTGAATGTGAGATGAAATGAAGGACCTACAGTTTAACGTGGAATCCGAACCACGGTGGAGACCTGGCATTCCTCACATTCACAAGATGTCTTGTCAGAGGTGAAGGAAGGGTTTGGTAATCAGATAAATCTGTTTCGGAACAGAGGATTGAACCCCGGCTGCCAGCATAGAAGTCTGACACCTTACCCCTATACCACCAGGTCACCCCAATATTATAATCAACGCATCAATTAACTAAAGGACGTATTGATTTAAAACTATAATTTCAAATGTCTATTCGAATAAATATCTCATCAGTAAACAAACAAGTGTTATTAAGTACACTTGGAGGGAATTTTAATTTTCACCCAGGAAAAGAATTCTGCTTTTAATTGTAATAGTAGATTATTTTCCAAGACACAAAAACAAAATTTCTCTCGTGGTTTGATTAAATTGAATTAAAGTATTTTTAAATAGTTTTAAATTAGAATGAAACTTATTTTTAAAGTTGCCTCTGACACATGTATCGCAGGTAAGCTTCTTAGTGCTACTCAAACGTTTGAGTACAAATTCTACTATTAGTAGTGGATCAAATTCATAATTTATGTGTGATTAACATTTTGTTGAATGTTAATTTAGCAGACAAAATATTTTGATAAACAAAATATCTTATTTAAAATTATCATTGTTATCATTACACGTATTTGTAAGAGTAAAAGTGAATAGAAACATATAAAACATATATATGGCTTCTATAATGAAAAGAACATAGTTCACACTTCACACTGCTGCCACTAGACCAAGAGGTAATGGCTGTCTCTTGAATAAAATCGATCGTTACCACCCAAACCCCCGACCTAGGTTTCATTCTATCGGAACTTATCACGAGAGAGAGTGAAATACGCAACGCAACTTCCTAAAAGAGGAAAACAAAAATCACAAAAGTGGGAAAGAAGGAAATTGGTAACGAATAATGGGACATTTAGATAGGAACATTTAAAAGGAATAAAGTAAAGGACAGACACAGGAAAGAACATTGGATGTGCGTATATTATATCTACTTAAAGAAAATCTCTTTCCGCTTTTGAGTAATTTTGTCATACGTGTTTGGAACAAAGTCATTAAAGGTGGGTAGAAAACATATAAAAGAGAAAACAAAATGGCTTTTACATTGAAAAGAAGAACACAGTTCACACTTTACATTGCTACCCTTTTTTTTTCAAATCGGTAATGGCTGTCTCTGGAAGAAAATCGATCTTTACTGTCCAATCCCCCAACTTAGGTTTCATTCTATCGGAACTCTTAAGGAGATTGTGTGAAACGCACAACGCAGCTTCTTAAAAGAGGAAACCAATAAACACAAAGGAGAGGAAAATGAAAGGAGCTAAAATAGGCTTTCATTTAAGAGATATAATTTATTCTTATTTTTGTCATTCGTGAAAATTGCCATTTTTTCCTTAAATATTGCAAAATATTTTCTATTTTGAAAGGTTGTCTTATATGGAATCAATATTCAATTTCGGACAAAGATAGTAGGGCTATTTAAATCTCGCCACAATAATATTTTGTTAAGGCTACCTGAATAAAAACAATCTCATCCGTGGACACGCAGGTTAGGGTGTGAAGCTCGTATAATCTGCTTGGCCGTTGACAGAGAAGTGAGATTGAAAACCATGGTTTGGTTTATTAAGAGTATTTTATTTATAAATTTTTTTCTCACTCTGCACTTTATATTATACTTTCTTAATGCTTAACACTTTTTTTTAATATGCGGGTTTCTCTGAAGAGTAGTAAAACAAAGTACACATTAAAAATTAAATAAGTAAAGTAAACATTATTTTTGGCGTCAGTGTGCCTACTGTCAAATACCATTCGTATTTCTATCTCTTGATATTTTTAGTTCATGATCAAACCTTTGGTTGAATCTATTTAGATTTTAGGCCGAGCTAGTATAATCGAGAATCTAGCCTTGCATATTTTCTCCCGATATTTATGCAAGAATTTACGACATGCTTCTAAAAGAGGGGGTGACTTGATAATGACAAGAATTTTATTCTGGTATTTCATTATAGATTAGTATTTTTAATCTAAAATTTTTTCTACTCTTCCTTTTGACTTCAGTACGCCTGGGGGTTACTGCCCGAATCTGTCGCTTGTGGATGAAACAGGCAAGTCATTAAAGGTAGAGTTTTGTAAATAAATATGTATAAGCATTTATTTAATTTAAGGTGACCTGGCGGTCTAGGCCTAAGGTGTCAGACTTCTATGCTGGCGGCCGGGCTTCAATCCTCGGTCCCGGCAAAGATTTATCTAATTACCAAACCCTTCCTTCACCTCTGACGAGACATCTTGTGAATGTGGGGAATGCCAGGCCTCCACCGTGGTTCGGATTCCATTAGGTCCTCCATTTCATCTCACAATCACCCTAACATTACACATTAGCGTAAGTGCTTATAACCCGAACGGGTAGTAAGACGCAGTGCTAATAATAATAATAATATTTAATTTAAATATTTTATAATCAATACCAATTATATTTAAGCATGTGTTAATTAATTAAGATGCTACCAATGACGTTTAGAATCCTATTTAATTAATGTGTGCCACAAACTGATACTAATTTGTGTCCATAAAATCAGTCCTAATATTTGAGTAATGAAAAATAACAAGCCTAACCTACAATACATGTCACGGATTTGATTCATGTGTAAAGGTTATCATTTTTCAACTAATTTAAATTGAATTGTCTTCCTCTTATACGGACATTGTCGTAATTATAATTATTTGCAGCCTGTGTGTTTGTATTTATAGTGTAGAGTAAGATAAGCATTCACAATTTTACTATAGTAATATAATATTTATTAAATATGTAAATTCAACACTGCAAAAAGGTTTAATAGTCTTCAAAAAGTATAAATATAATAATAAGACGATTAAATTACCAAGCGGTCGGCATAACAAATCCTCCGGCCATTAAACTCAGTTTTCTAGACCGCATCCGCTACTTTTTCCCTCAACTAGCCCCTTATTTGTCCTCAAGAGACTGAATTAACTTAGATCCAGACTCACTGCTTCACAGAAAATCTGAAAGTTCCGGGGATCGAATTCGAGACTTCTGGCTCTGTAGCTAGTAACTCTGACCATTATACCACAAAGGCAGTCTCAAAGTATTCAACTTTTCGTTTTAATATTAAGAGTTATTATAATAGGCATATTTATTTACAGGGCTTGTTCTAGGGTTTAATGACCCTAGGTGAGATTTAAAATTTTCTCCCCGATTGTATTCTATAAAAACATAAATAAACTGCACTCCCTGCGTGACGCAAATAAGAATAATAGTATAGGGAGCCAAAATACCAGCCCAAAAAATAATAATAATAATAAATAAATAAGAAACATGTGGTAGCTTACCCACCCCCTAATCCTTTAATCAATGTGTTCAAAGATATTATGCTTTCTATTATTCCGTTGTTCTTAATATTTTCAGAAGCTTACAGTAGCCCCACGGCTTCTTTGGTGCTGACTGACAGCTTACAGCTGACTTCTGACAGTCAATATTTAGGTAAATACATAAATTTTGACCGTCAGAAGTGACAGCTGCTAAACACATGTTTTTGCAGATCATCTGGTTCAGCGTAAGGATACGTAATTTGGTCTGATAACTTTTTAAAGCTGTCAGTCAGCACCAAAGAAGCCATGGGGCTACTGTATAATGGCTAGGTTCACCTGATGGACAATGTTACCGATCTTATAAAAAATTAGTGTAGGTATAAAAAAGATATTTATCCTACAATTTTAACAAAAGTAATAAAACGTCTGAACTGTTGTTGGCCTTCAATACAAGCCCCGGGATTTTGATAAATAATTAAGTTAGCTTAGGTGGATTTTTAGCTAAGTGCACTGACGACTGATCATTTAAATTCTGATAGTTTTGTGTCTTTTGCCTTATAGTATCAATGCGTTTAAGTTGCAGTGAACCGAGTAAGTTCCTTAAGATCACTATTATTTTCTAAGATGAGTAAAACTAATTGTCCTACTTATTGCCAACATATTTAAATTAATACTCCCCTCTTAAGATCTTTAAAAGTAACCTTCCCAAATATCAACAATATTCCTACTCTTGCTTAACGTAGTGTTTTTTTTTATGTATACGTAAAACATAATTGTAAAATTAATAGTACAGGGAGTCAAAGTGTGGACCTTCGACTTACCACATTGATTGGTTATTGGGGTTCAGGAACCGAATCCATGTCCTGGTACATTAATCAAATTTTACATTTTTGATTTAGCTATAAGATAGGTTAAATAAATCCAGAGATAAGCCACACTGTTCTGACCCAAAAGGGATAACACAATGTCTTGTATTTTATACCTTTCTCTCCGATCTGGGGTAAGTGGGGTTTATTCTAGTCCGACTTAATCCGAGTTATTTTACATTCTTATTCCTAGTAAATTCCGGTTCGGTTTCTGTTTCTGTTTTTTGTTTAATAAAACTATTTCGGTGCTGTTTCTGTTTCTGGTTTGATAAAGCTGTTTATAGTCTTGTATTATTAAAAGCATTCCCTTTTCATTAAAGACAAAACCCTGTCACAAACCCTTTCCATTTTAGGTAAAACATTGACACAAACCCTGTCCCTTCTAGGTAAAACACTGTCGCTAATCCTGTACCTTCTAGGTAAAATACTGTCACAAACCCTGTCCCTTCTAGGTAAAACACTGTCACAAACCCTGTCCCTTCTAGGTAAAATACTGCCACAAACCCTGTCCCTTCTAGGTAAAACACTGTCGCAAATCCTGTCCCTTCTAGGTAAAATACTGTCACAAACCCTGTCCCTTCTAGGTAAAATACTGTCACAAATCCTGTCCCTTCTAGGTAAAATACTGTCGCTAATCCTGTCCCTTCTAGGTAAAATAATGTCACAAACCCTGTCCCTTCTAGGTAAAGCACTGTCGCTAATCCTGTCTCTTCTAGGTAAAATACTGTCACAAACCCTGTCCATTCTAGGTAAAATACTGTCACAAATCCTGTCCCTTCTAGGTAAAATACTGTCACAAATCATGTCCCTTCTAGGTAAAACACTGTCGCTAATCCTGTCCCTTCTAGGTAGAACTCTGTCACAAACCCTGTCCCTTTTAGGTAAAATACTGTCACAAACCCTGTTCCTTCTAGGTAAAATACTGTCACAAACCCTGTCTCCTTCTAGGTAAAACACTGTCACAAACCCTGTCCCTTCTAGGTAAAATACTGTCACAAACCCTGTCCCTTCTAGGTAAAACAATGTCACAAACCTTGTCCATTCTAGGTAAAATACTGTCAAAAATCCTGTCCCTTCTAGGTAAAATACTGTCACAAATCCTGTCCCTTCTAGGTAAAATACTGTCACAAATCATGTCCCTTCTAGGTAAAATACTGTCGCTAATCCGGTCCCTTCTAGGTAAAATAATGTCACAAACCCTGTCCCTTCTAGGTAAAATACTGCCACAAACCTTGTCCCTTCTAGGTAAAACACTGTCGCTAATCCTGTCCCTTCTAGGTAAAACACTGTCACAAACCCTGCCCCTTCTAGGTAAAACACTGTCGCAAACCCTGTCCCTTCTAGGTAAAATACTGTCACAAACCCTGTCCCTTATAGGTAAAATACTGTCGCAAACCCTGTCCCTTCTAGGTAAAATACTGTCACAAACCCTGTCCCTTCTAGGCAAAACACTGTGACAAACCCTGTCCCTTCTAGGTAAAATATTGTCGCAAACCCTGTCCCTTCTAGGTAAAATACTGTCGCAAACCCTGTCCCTTCTAGGTAAAATACTGTCACAAATCATGTCCCTTCTATGTAAAACACTGTCGCTAATCCTGTCCCTTCTAGGTAGAACTCTGTCACAAACCCCGTCCCTTTTAGGTAAAATACTGTCACAAACCCTGTCCCTTTTAGGTAAAATACTGTCACAAACCCTGTCCCTTCTAGGTAAAACACTGTCACAAACCCTGTCCCTTCTAGGTAAAATACTGTCACAAACCCTGTCCCTTCTAGGTAAAATACTGTCACAAACCCTGTCCCTTCTAGGTAAAATACTGTCACAAACCCTGTCCCTTCTAGGTAAAATACTGTCACAAACCCTGTCCCTTCTAGGTAAAATACTGTCACAAACCCTGTCCCTTCTAGGTAAAATACTGTCACAAACCCTGTCCCTTCTAGGTAAAATACTGTCACAAACCCTGTCCCTTCTAGGTAAAATACTGTCACAAACCCTGTCCCTTCTAGGTAAAATACTGTCACAAACCCTGTCCCTTCTAGGTAAAATACTGTCACAAACCCTGTCCCTTCTAGGTAAAACACTGTCACAAACCCTGTCCCTTCTAGGTAAAATACTGTCACAAACCCTGTCCCTTCTAGGTAAAACACTGCCACAAACCCTGTCTCTTCTAGGTAAAACACTGTCACAAACCCTATACCTTATAGATAAAATACAGTCGCAAACCCTGTCCCTTCTAGGTAAAACACTGTCGCAAACCCTGTCCCTTCTAGGTAAAACACTGTCGCTAATCCTGTCCCTTCTAGGTAAAATACTGTCACAAACCCTGTCCCTTCTAGGTAAAATACTGCCACAAACCCTGTCTCTTCTAGGTAAAACACTGTCACAAACCCTATACCTTATAGATAAAATACAGTCGCAAACCCTGTCCCTTCAAGGTAAAACACTGTCGCAAACCCTGTCCCTTCTAGGTAAAACACTGTGTTCACCACGGAGGGGTGTGTACGGACCTTCTCACGTGATCCACGGAAATGCTTCAACAGATCATATGATCGATCAATAGACAATATGCATTATATTCACCATAAGTTGGGTGAGGTAGAAGCGGGGCTAAGGTGGGCAATAACTAATTATAATTACTAATAATTAGCTCCGAGCTCTACCAACAGGTGATACCGGAATAATCCCGGTGCCTGAGCTTCAGGAGTAGAGTGTCATATAGTTCCCAAATTATATGCTTCAACGTTATTTTTATTATTATAGAAATAATTATTAATTATTTAGCTACTGGTCACATTTTGTGAATTTTAAACAAAATAACTAGTGTAAATCACATATTAACCCGTCAGAAAAAATTAGGATTATTCACTATGTAGTCGGTACGATTTTAAACTAGCGCAAATAGTATTTAAAATGACACTAGGGCGTAAGAATAATTTTTCCTATTCAATAAAATACTGAAACCCACTTCGGTGGCCGCATAGTTTAACGTGCTACTCTCGTGTTAGACTACATTGCCGATGACAAAGAGATCGAGGTTCAAATCTCGGTCGAGTGTACTGAGGATGGTTTTTTACAAAATGGCTGTCCACTCTCCCTCCACACAAATTTGGGGACACTTCCTATTAATATAGCCTTTCATATCCTTAAATCATTAGTGAAATTAGTACTTAAGTTTGTAAACCGAATGAGTATTAAGAATCGGTGCTAAAACAAAATAAGTAAATTTTGTAATATTCCACTCTGTATTATACACAAAACAGCCTTAGCACACAAAATTGAAGTTATTTACAGCTCAAAAATATGTTTGCTTTTCAAGCGTTAATATGAATCTTTGTTACACGATTCGTCATTAAAATTATTAATAAACAATGATAAAATTCCGACAAAATGTAATAACTTAATATATTTAAAGCATGTTATTAATTAATTTTGTTAGTTTGTGGTCAAGCTTTAATTAGTAAAGGTGTGCGAATAGGCTTTTTTTTATTTCGAGTCTAATTTGAATAAAAGCATTGCGTTGGAATCAAGTTAAAGTAATATAGATAAATATGTGCACTTATGGTAATAAGTAAAAATAAATAAAAACCTAAATGTTCAAAAATGGTAATTTTTGGTGATAAAATATAATGATCATACAAATTCGAATCTTTAAATATAATATAGTTTTACATGTTAAAATTTTCTATAATATTAGAAGAAAATAAAGATTGGGGTGCCGTTTGTTATAAATGAATATTAAAAAATAGTTAAAATTAATTAAACCTGAAATGTTGAATTAATGTTGAGATAATCTTTAAGGTTTTTTTAAAACAACTCTCCTTAAAATTTGTATATGTTTTTACTTTGTATCAAATATATTCAAAATTTAACTCATGTTTTATAGTAAATTCATGCTTCCAATTTTTATTAATGTAATTCAATGCCCTATATATGTAAATTCGTTATAATCAAACCCAAATTGGACAACTTTGCCTCTGATAATAGAGAAACTAGATCTAGGAGTGTCTATATAAACCATATTCAGGAGCCAATTTAACTTCCCATCATCCGAAACAACATTTTAGCTATACAATTGGAGCTTGGTTGACCTTTGAGATTAATCTACCACTACTATTACTATCCATGTGCAAAAGTTTGGTTGTAATCCGTATATTTATTTGACAAAGTTTTTATATTAATATTGACGGGTTCTATATTATTTTTCAATTAAATTTCTATATTTTATATGGAAATAGAAGAAGGACTTTTAACAGAAGAATGACCCTATTTTTCCAAAAATAATATCATTCTTTTTATTTCTTCAATATCAAACATGTAGAATGATTCCTTTTACGATAATAGGATCAAAAATTTGACCTAAGAAATTAAATATGAAATCGTATACAATAATTATTATATAATTCTTATGTATAGTTTCATATGTAATACATAGATATATGAGGAAGAATAAAGTATATTGTTCAAATTTGATCTTCTCTGACCTGATGTATTCAGGCCACACTATTAACTTTACACCTGCCTCGGTGGCCGCATGGTCTAAAGCGCTACTCTCACAATAGATTGAGTGCCGATAATAGGAAGGTCGAGGTCAGATTCCGATTGGGTTCATTGAGGATATTTTTCTAAATGGTTTTACAATCTCCCTCCATACAAATGCGAGTACACTTCCTCTAAATTCAACATTTTTCATCACTAACACATTAGAGTAATTAGTACATATGGGCCTACGTATAGCTCAAACGGGTAGTAGGAAATGGTGCTAAAAATGTTAACTTTCCCATGTAGTAATAAAAACTTATTCGATGTGATATTGTGGGCAAAAGCGTTTAGGTACTAATATTATCTCTGACCTACAAAATCCTTTGAGCTACAAGGTTGTTCGGGTTATACCTAACTTTAATATTTCATCTTAATAAAACATGAGTGGTTTGAAGTCTTCTATACTCGAGAGATATATCTAATAGGAATTGAAAAACAACAATGCAAATACATATGGACCAAAGAAAAAAATCCACACTTGTGGTTACGTTACTGTTTAAATTTTAAACATTTGGACTGATATACAAGTCTCTGGTTCTATTCCTAGCATGGTACATAAAGGTATAGTTTTTGAAATTGGTGTCTATCCTTTCACGGTTGTCAATAAATTACCTGAGGACTCGATATTGTGTCTATTCCCGAGTTAGCGTATTCTAGAGTCCTGAATTGATATAATCATGAGCTAGATCAGAACATTCACGATAGATACATTTAGTTTAAAAAAATGTTGCCTTATAGATTATCCCTCAGTCATAAAAATAGAGTAATATTCAATATTTAGAGGATCCTCAAGGTTGGATCATGCGCAGGGGCATCTATTGATGAATTTGTACGAAATGCCCCCTTTCCATGTTAGTCTCTACACCTTGGGATCTAGAACGAAGCTATGAACGTATAGAGTAATATCAGCGCTCCTCGTTTGTGGATTTAATTGTTGTCGTATAAGTTTCTTTTACTTTCCTTATTTTTTTGTCGTGAATGTCGAGGCTCAACCGTAAAAAGTGTAAAAGTAGGGCATAAAGTAGAGGAGATATGACTAAATAATTCATGGACACCTATAGAAATGTCTCGTTTGGGTGGCAATTTTCTCTCTTAGCCTTCGAAATTTATTACAAGTATTTATCGAAGCGCAAACAAATCCACTTCGTTTTAGAAATGTATTGTTGATACTTTAAAAATGTTGATCATTACTAAAATATATTAGAAGTGTTTGGGTGTTTTAGAGGGTATCTATATATTATACTTTTTTAGAATCAAGGATAGAAATATAACAGTTTATTTAAATGCTTAGTGATTGGGAAGATAATTAGAGTAAATGTTAATGTGAAAAATCGCCAACTATGCACTTGAATTAGATTCGAACATTGACCTTTTATAACCAGCAAACCAGTATATGGCAAGGCTAATGTCTTAGGTCCAGTGGTATTGGTATTAATGAGTAAAAGTTTTTTTGCAGTGTAAATAAACTATGTTATTTTTTCTGGGTTAAGACCAATCTTCTAACTAGTTCATACTATTGACCACGCTCTTGCATCGGTGGGAGCGTGGAATAAGGCGTCAACCTCGTCTGGTGTGGTTTTTCGTTTACGAAGAGAATCAAGTTTGAACTTTGTTCTAATAAACCGAATATAGTTTTTACTTAAAGGGTTTTATACTCACCCTCCACGCAAATTAGGGTAAATCTCTTTTAAATTCTACCTTCCTCATCCTTACCTAATTAGTGTAAATTTACAAGCCTGGTCCAGTATTAAGAATAAAACATCGACGCACGTAACATTTAGTTGTGTTTACAATAAGTTGAGCAACAAGCATTTTAATTCAAGTTAAGTTTGTAAATGAGGAAGAGACCGATGAAATGCTATATTTGTATGGAACAGAAAAGTGATTTCTTTGAAATATGGAAAAGAAATACTTAGAGAGCTTTGAAATGTGGTGCTGGAGAAGACTTGAAAAGATCAGGTGGATAGACAGAATGACAAATGAAGAAGTACTAAGAAGAAAGGGTGAGAGGAGAACCATTTTGGGTGTGATTCTTTGGTACAAATTCAAACTGGATCGCACACATCCTTATGAGGAACTGTCTTCTGCACGACATCATATAAGACAAGGTTGAGGGGAAGAAAGAGGAGTTTAGGAAGAAGGATTCAAATATTGATTGACTTGAAGGAAAGATGAAAATTCTAGGAGTTGAAGGAGGAGGCAGAGGACAAGGGCGCATTGGCGGTCTAAGTTTACTGACAAAAGGAATGGACCTGTCGTAAGTCATAACATCTAATACAAATAATATTAGTGACCTAGTGTAATATAGCTAGGATATATATATATATATATAGTCACCGTGTCTTACTACCCGTTTCTACCCGTTTGAGCTGTAAGCATCTGCACTATCTAAACTAAGGGGTTAAGAAGGAGGAAGGTTGAAGTTAGAGGAAGTATATTCGTATTTTCGTGGAGGGAAAGGTTAAAACAATTTAGGAGAAACCACCCTAAGTACACCTCAATGGCATTCAACCCCCCCCCCCCCTGTCATCAGCAGTCCACTCTATTGTGAAAGTGAAGCCTTTTATCTTTCGACCATCAAAGAGGGTTCAGTGTAATATAATGTTTAAATAAACAAACCCCTCTTACCGGTACTTTGTTATTTAACGAGGGGAAATACACAATAAACATCAAACAACAGTTCAACACCTGACTGAGATTGCACCCAGAATTCTTGGGTCAGAAGGTAGATGCATTAGTGACGTAGATCAGGTGTTTAACTTACTTGAGGATGCGCTTTAAGAGTAATTTTAAATTCCTAGTTAAAAAATGAAACCATGCACTAATGGATGTAATTTGTTTATGTGTACATCTTACTACCCGTTCGGTCTATTCGTATATTCACACCAATTAGGTAGGGATGGGGAAAGTATATTATTAATATTAGCACCGTGTCTTACCACCCGTTCGTGTTATACGCACTTACACTAATGTGTAATGGTAGGGTGATTGTGAGATGAAATGGAGGACCTACAGTTTAACGTGGAATTCGAACCACGGTGCAGGCCTGGCATTCCCCACATTCACAAGATGTATTGTCAGAGGTGAAGGAAGGGTTTGGTAATCAGATAAATCTGTGCCGGGACCGAGGATTGAACCCCGGCCGCCAGCATAGAAGTCTGACACCTTACCCCTAGACCACCAGGTCACCCGGGAAAGTATAATTTAGAGGAAATCGGCCTTCAGTACACCAGACTAGAATTTGAACCCAAAATGTTCTCTTCACCGGTATTACAGTCTAATGTGAGACTGATGGGTTAGACCATATGACCCCCAATGTGAGTTAAGTAAAACTATTTTTAAATATAATTATGCTGTGAGGGATGCAAATCATATTATATCATTTTAAAATGCAATCGCGTAAAGAGTAGGTGAGAAATGTAAAATTAATTGTGTGGGTATTTGTCTTAATAAGTGCGTCATGCGTAAGGAGTAATCCACCTCTTTAGCTCAGTCGGTAGCATGTCTGTCTACTGAGCTAAGGGTCTGGGGCTCGAATCCTGGCATGGCCGAAAAAAATATTAATGGGGGAATGTTGGTTTACCCTTTCACAGTGATAAATTAACGTCCGGGTACTGGATGTTGTGCCTGTTCTAGTCTTAAGTTAGATTACAAGCATTTGAAGCTACGACAGGCCTAGCCCGCCGGTAGTGGAGAATATATGGCTTGAATAAAAAGTTAGCTCAAGCCACAGGATGGAAACAGAAGTGGATGTAAAGGAAAGGTAAGGAGTAGATCCATAAATATTGTATATATTGTATTGCAATATTGTATGTTCCTATAGTAGTGTTTAATTAGTTCTAAATAGTGAAAGTAGATCCCTCAGATGCAATTCCATTGCCGTATAGATTCATTTAAAAGGATGATATGATTGTGTCTACGATTTTAAAGAATTTGTTATTGTTTTAAAATGCCCCATGTATAAAATAATACTATTTATAATTAATTTTTTTAAACAGGATATGACTCACAAACTTACTTAACCTAAAAAAGTACAACTATCTCCATACAACAAATCTTAACTCTAATAATAATAATAATAATAATAATAATAATAATAATAATAATAACAGTATCTGGTAGTAAAATGAATTCATTAGAAAATTAATTCAAAATCATTCCTGTAATCAGCTGCTTCAAAATTTACTAAATTAGGCTTTACAGATAGTTAGTTAATCATTGAATTAAATCAATAAAAAATGTATATTAAATTTTCTACTGAAACTAAACCAAAATTATACGTATATAGTTTTAATACGTTGCGGTTTATCGATTCCTACTGACAAATTATTGATTTAAGAAAATGTAGATTTTAAAGTTAATTACTAACACCCACTTGGACACAGTATATAAAAATATTAATGGAAAAAACAATCGCTGGCATGCCAGGGTGAAATTTAACCTAGGCCAACTAACTATTAGTCAAGCAGGCGTTGAGATAACTCTACCGAATCTTGCATTTTAGTTACACTCGTTAGAGTTTTAATATGTTCCGTTTCCAAACTAATTAAAACTACTTTATTAGAGCAATGAATGTTTTTTGTAGAAGCGTTATTCTATAAAGTAGAGAATGAAATATTAATATTTCAATTAGTACTCTTCGTAATTGAGCCCATAAAAACAACTTTGTAATGTCATGTTTTGGGAAAAATTAATGTTACCGGAAATTTAAAAAAAAATTAAAGCTGCTCTAATTGAACTACAAATGGCGTTGAGTGGACGTGTTTAAAGGGAAGTAAAGATATTTTTATAAATTTTCTATTTCACAGGAAAAGAATAAATCGATCGAACATATTTTCTGGGTGTGTTATTTCCTTTCTCTTTGTAGCTTTGAAATAACTAAACGAATTTCGAATAAAAAAGGTATATTCGGGATCTACCAAAAAGGGTTTGTATGTGTCGACACACCCGTCAGTCTCTTGCTAGTCGGAGCTCGAATCCTGGAAGGGTGCATTGAAGGGGTTTTTTCCTAACTTCACAATCCCTTCACATCCCTTCACATCCCTTCTGCATATACTCTAAAGTATACATTTCTCATCTTTATTCCTTTAATGTAAATATTTGTTTTATAAGGGTTGGGTGGTAATAAGCGTATAATGTTAAACATATTTTTATCTTAATCTGAGTTCCAACAATTGCAATTCCAAGCTCACAAAAAAAAAATTGAAGCTAGGATACAAACATAAAACCAACACTTAACTTTTCAAGTCTCCAATAACCCGCTTTGGTGGCCGTATGGTCTAAGGCACTATTCCTGCAATATACTAGACTGCTGAAGACACCACAAAAATGCGGGTGCACTTTATCTCAATTAAACCTTCATACTCCCTAACTCGTTAGTGTAACTAGTACATAGGCCTATAACCCCAACATGTAGTAATACGTGATACAAAAAAAACAAATAATCATAATCTATAGTACGGTTTGTCCCCGTATTCATTTTTTTTTCAACGTGGGCCTACTTCTTGAATATGTTAGCACACCTCCATTGTGTTTTATATTTACCAGCAAATCGGTCTTTGTTCAGTATATTTGTCTCAGACGCCGCAACGTGCTAAGTCTGGTACACACGACAGAATTTATCGTACACGATATTGTGTAAAATGCTGTGACCACAAGATTGTGACGTGAGAACACCCTAAGATTATACAAGATATGATTTACACAGCTCGTTGTGTGTAATATATTATACCTTGTCAGGAATATAGCACGTCCTATATCAACCATTTTTTACTGTACAACTTTTGAGCTGTAAACGACATAGGTGCTCTTGTGTGCTAGACCTTTGCTTTTAACTTTCTCGCAATCCCTAAGAGATAGAAATTAATGTAGATGTTGATGGATGTTGACGATTCATGCATGGCCCCACGAACTCAAAAAATTGGTTTTCACAACGCCGTTTGTCTGTCTATGCTTGTGTCTAATAATCGGCCTAGAGCCAAAACCACTTTACCTATTGGGATGAAAATTGATTGTCATAAGGTTCTCCATAGGGATTTTAAAAACTATCTATCAACCCTAAAATAAAAGTTATGTTTTACTTAAAAACGAAAATAGAAAAAATCAATTTTCTCAAAATCAGCTCTGACAATTTATAATAAAATTTGTATCTAGACATAGACAAACCAAATATCCAGTCTAATTTTTACAGGAAAATGACTTAGAAGTTATTTTAATTTACACTAATGGATATCTCCCATTTCGATCATATCTCCGAAACTATTTGAGAAGCAAAAAAGCGTATCATTAAAAAGTGTTAGGACTATCAAAGATTAAAAAATAAGTGTATTTGAAAATATACTTTTTAAATTGATGTTTGGGAAGTTATAAATTGATAATTTACAGAAATATACTCCAAATAATCAGAAAAGTTTTAAAATTAGAAACTCCAAAATTAGGAGCTGGGTGAGCTCTCAAAATTTACAAAATTTAACTATTCCTTGGTGAGGTAGACAATTTCAATTTGGTATATGGGATATAAAAACCCTATAAATTAACGAGCAACAAAATCAAAGGTGTGATTGGTGTAACGATGGCTTAGTTAAAAACTGGGAGAAAAACTGGCATCCAAATAGTGACATAAACAACGTCTAATGAGAGAGTGGGGTAAACCGTTATTATTTTTGCTAAACCATGACTTTTCTTTATTTAAATATATTTGTGTAACCGTTTATATTATTTAATTAATGTTATTTGGTAGAATGTATTGCTCTTGTTCCATTATGTTTATGTAACAATGTATAAATATCAATATTTAACCATAAAAAAGGCGTCTGTGTGGGGCGAAAAATTATTCTGTTAAAGTTTGTGTGGTGTCGATATGAGCAAAGAGTGGTGTATCAACCGGACTCGAAGGACAAAAGGGAACAAAAGAGATTTTTTTTTAATGTAGGCAAAAGCACTGGACCAAATTACAACGATAAGTATTGTCTAAGAGACTTATCTGAGAGATAAAAACGTAATTAATTTATATTAAAGTATTCATATATTAATTCTAAAGATGTGGTTTTAGATAGAAGTGAAATGTTGGCATAATTTATTTCTATAAATTTAATTTAAATTACCTAACTTACTGTGGTATCTGATATCTCCCGATACATATGTTCGCTCATGTATAGTTGACGATTCCACACGTCCATAACAGACTCGGCTTTAAAATATTTATGAATAACAACCGTAAGTCCTTAAGCATGGAACGAATACTGGATAACTCAGTGGCAGAGCATTGGTATACTAAGCCAAAGGCCCCGGGTTCGATGATGGTGTCCGGGTGTGATTTTCCAGTTAATTTCATTGAAATTTAGTCTCCTCCATTCGGACAATGCCGTCATAGCAATGATTCGCAACCTGTGTGTTTATATTCATTCAATAAGTTTATTTTTTCAATACCCTGGAGGGTTATTTCTACAAAAACACCAAATATTCTTGTTAACTTGTAAGGACTGGAAAAGTTTTAACTGATATCATGCTTGACAGGAGTCCGAGATTTGATGCCCACTGGATTTTTTTTAGAACTGCGTTTTACTACCCGTTCAGGCTTTACACTTTTATACTAACCCCGCTATCGGTTTTAAGGATTAGGAAGATTATAATATAGAATATGTGTACCCACATTTGCGTGGCGGTAGAGTGAACAGCCATTTGGGAAAACCACCCTCATTACACACGACCGAGATTCGAACCTCGATATCTCCGTCACGAAAGTAGTGTCTTAGACCATGCCAACACACAAGCGTTTTCCAAAGGATTAAATGATAGTGTTTTTATAAACGGACTAGTTTACAATCTTATATTTAGCTTAATACTAATCTAGTAAATTTAAATTTATCCTCATCAGTTAGGTTCCTTAATTATCTGATTAATATTTATGGCATGAAATAACTGTATTAGTGAATAAGTTATTAAAATATATGGAAAGTATTTTGTAACTCACTAAAAGTGTTGGTCCATTAGTACAGATCACAGAAATAAAATACCATTATTGTATATTTCAAATAAATAACTATGTATAAATTATCTAAGGATTGTTATTGATAACAGCATTAATTAAATAAAATTAATTACAATGTATTTATTTAATAAAAAAAATTATATATTAGACAAAAGAGTGCTCCATTTTGGTTAGGATCAGTATTTCCTACTCAGGTGAAGAAAATACTGTCAAAGTTATCCGTACACGATCCCGAATGTTCTTAAACAGTTTAGCAGTTTCCTGATGACCACCATTGTTGGATGGTGAGGACGCTTCCCTTGAAACCAGGTCTCCTGCTCCCCACTGAAACGTGTCCCCACCCCACACCCTTCCCCCCTTATGATGAAACTAGTCCTCCAACAACAAACTTGTAGACTGGAGCTACGCTGATATAATTAACTGTTGGAAAATGAAGCTCCCCTTGGCTGTCGAAGGTGGTATGTGAGGTGGCGTGCGCCATTTCCAAGTTGTATTACACCCGCTTTCCAAACTCACCCGTTAATGAGGGAAAACTACACTACACAAGAAGTAGGAGTACTTTTGTGACAAGTTGAAAAAAAAAAGTTGTCCACCAAACGTAATATACGAGTGCAATACATCTATAAATATAATTCATGAGGGCAATACACACACATATATATATATATATATATATATATATAATTTACAAGGTCAATACCACTCTAAATATAATTTAAGATGGAAATACATGTAGAAATATAATTTACAAAGGCAATACAACCATAAATATAATCTCTAAAGACAGTACACATATAAATATAATTTACGTGGGAAATACACGTCTAAATATAATTTAAAAGGGCAATACAACTCTATTTATAATTTATGAGGGCAATACAATTCTATTTGTAATTTATGAGGGCAATACAATTCTATTTGTAATTTATGAGGGCAATACAATTCTATTTGTAATTTATGAGGGCAATACAACTCTATTTATAATTTATGAGGTCAATACAAATCTATTTATAATTTATGAGGGCAATACAACTCTATTTATAATTTTTCAAAGCAATAAACAAATAAACCTAATTTAAAATAGCCATTTATTTCTAAATATAATTTATGATGGAATAGACATATAAATATACTTTTTGAGGGAAATAGAGTCTAAATATAATTTAACTTGTGAATGTATGGAGGCTTTATTTTTCATCGTCTCTTATCACCCATCCGAGTAAAACGCATACATTAATGACGCTAGTGAGATATGAATGTGTATGGTATAATTTTATTGGGAATGTAGCTGGATTTGTGGAAGAATAATGGGAAGTTATTTTAGGAAAAACTTCCCTGTATACACCCTACGGGGATTCGAACCCATATTTCTCTGTCGCCGGCAATCTAGTCTAACATGAGAATGCCATACGATCACTGATGTGGGTATGGACAGTTTAACAGGGTGACAGGGTTACCGAACTCATCTAAAAAGTTGTTGAGATCTATTAATAAAAAGTATTGAGATGTAAATTTACTCAAAAATTATGAAACGTATTAACTGTCTCCACAAATCATGTAATTTTTCACCTAGGTACGATTACTAGCTATATTTAAATTAGTTTTTAGGCCTGTCTACGAGAGGTTGATTATAATATGTACCGGCCTGACAAAAAAAAACATCAATTGAACAATGCGTGGAAGGTTGGGTTTTACTTATAACTAGGTGTACTGTCTAACGACAGGTATTTTCCTTTTGTTTGTGAAATTATAACCCCAATGCTCCCTGTCCTCTGCTTTCTCCTTCAGCTACTAGGATTTTCTTCTTTCCTTCAAATCATCCAATATTTGAATCCTCCTTCTTCCTACACTCCTCTTTCCTTTAACCTTGCCTTCTATGGCATTGTGCAAAAGACCATCCCTCCTAACGATGTGCCCGATCCAGTTTGATTTGTACCAAAGAATTACGTCAAGAATTGTTCTCTTCTCAGCCACTCATCTTAGGATTTATTAATTTGTCACCCTGTCTGTCCAATTGATCTTCTCAAATATTACTCAGCAACACATCTCAAAGCTATCCAAGTATTTCTTTTCCATCTTCCTGATAGTTCAAGTTTCTACTCCACACAGTGCAATACTCCAAGTGTAGCATTTCATCAGTTTCTTCCTCAGTTCCAAACTCAACTTGTTGGTCGAGCCTGCTCGTGTATCTGATGCCCTGGTTGATCGGAAGTGAGATGATCTCATTGATCTCTTAGGTGGGTTATCCTGGGTAATTTTATAACTATTTACCTGAATTCACCTTGCATCGCCTAATTGTTTGTAAGATTCTCATTATAATTAATACAGACATGTTAAAATAATATTAGTAGTGTTTGCAACGTCCTCTGTGAAATAAAGAAGAACTATAAACACAAACTTCTATAAATAATTATATAGAGCGGCTATGTATGCTTATAGCCTGGGTTCGATCTTGTGTGGGAGATAAATATTGTATTACCTGTGTGGAGATTCGTCCCATATCTTGGACGCTAAAGTTAGTCCTGGATGTGTAACATCATGATCTAACTGTTGTTGGTGTTCTTAATGTGTATTTCGTGTCTTACCACCCGTCTGGCCTGGTCGAATATTTATAATAAAGCGCTGAAGAGCAGGAACGTAAAATGTATAGGAAATATATCCACAATTTACTACTAAAAGGGTGTGGAAAACCATTTAAGAAAACCACGTCGGTTCACCTGGGCAGAATTCAAACCCTGAACTCCCCAATGATGACAAACCAGGTAAAACGATATTGTTGTCTTTAACCAGGTACCTAACATTTCTAAGTTCATTGTTATTACCATAGTGATAACTGTTTCTATGTTTTTTATACTTTTTTTAGCGTATGCCACCAGGGTTTGTTGGCTAGACTATTCTTGGTCTTCTACTGTCAGCGGTGGGTGTGTAAGAAAGAGTCTTCTGAGGCTGGGCTACCATGCAGGTGTGTTTACTTCAGCCCGGTGAGATGATGTGATGTGTAACTCCCGGACCTAAATCTCCAAAAGATAATAAAAATAATGAGGGTAACACACCAAACATATATTTAAATTCAAAAACATGATAATTTATAATTACCTTAAAACATAGTGTAGAGGTAGGACGGGGGCACAGGCCCGTATTAGGTTTAAGCTCAAATTGAAAGTCCAATTCACATATTCCCTAAAGCATGGAGTCCAATATTTACTCAAATGTTAAATTTGTTGATAAAAAGATGACATTTAAATCCCATCAAAAAGGAGATAACAGATCCAGAGCTTAACTAAACTATTATAGCAATATTGATTAATTAAATGTTGTGGCCAAAGCGGCCTTATTCAAAATTCTAAGTATGTGCCATATCCATATATAATGTAGAAGCATCAAGAGTATCACAATTAAATATGTGCTAATGCCATCTAGTAGCCCTTAGATAAGTTAATTTATACGTCTATTTAAACAACGCCATCTAGTGACATCAAGAAAACCAATTTAATTTAACTTATTAAATTATTATTATTATTATTATTATTATTATTATTATTATTATTATTAGCATCGCGTCTTACTACCCGTTCGGGTTATACGCACTTACGCTAATGTGTAATGGTAGGGTGATTGTGAGATGAAATGGAGGACCTACAGTTTAACGTGGAATCCGAACCACGGTGGAGGCCTGGCATTCCCCACATTCACAAGATGTCTTGTCAGAGGTGAAGGAAGGGTTTGGTAATCAGATAAATCTTTGCCGGGACCGAGGATTGAACCCCGGCCGCCAGCGTAGAAGTCTGACACCTTACCCCTAGACCACTAGGTCACCTAACTTATTAAAGGGATTCCAAAAATTTAACAGAATGGCGTGAGTCAATCATATTATTAACCATCTACAATTAAATAAAAATTCAGGTATTCAATCCAAAAGATATTTTGAGAAACCAATAGACTAAAGTCAAAGGCCGAAACAGAATTTTGAAAGCGCGTGAAAGTAAGTCTGCCGTTGATAGCGTTGCTCACCCAAACTGAAGCCGGTGGCATGATGACTAACAATATAGACAAAACATGCCGATTTATAGTCCTAAAAAGTCGTCACGTGATCCCAGAGATGGCTAGAGGGTAATTCAAAGGAGGGGAGAGATGGACCAATGGAACACCTGGCACTGGCCTAGACGGTTCTAGTCGTGAAACACCAAGGAAGCATCTATAACGTTCTACTGGGTTCTCGGTGCATCCGTAGCGTGGAACCCATGACGTCATCGGGCATGACCCATTATGCTGGCCCCTTACTGGTACTTTCTTTAGTTGAACGGGAAAGATGAAACGGGCAGGACAGGTGTAAGTTTCTTAGGGAGTAATTTTGTGATTACCAGTACTTAATAATCTCATTTGTAACATATCTCAAATGTTACAAATTATAATAATAATGATAACGTGGTGCAAATATAGGTATTAAACCTAACTTAGGCCTAATTATCCAGACTATGGCAACCGTATGAACGATTTCTCTTCAGGAAAAATACATGTAGTACCACTGAGAATTTAACTCTAGACTTCTAGATTAGTAGCCAGGAATGATGAACACTATACCCAAAGGTCAACTATTACCTTTACTGATTTAACAATTTAAAACCTACATTAAAAGTTAAAATAGATATTTACACTTATTTGAGCTAGAGGGGAAATATCTGAGACTGATGCCATCTTAAGCGTCCTGTCGCTGTCGCCGCGCTTCGCAAATTATTCAACAATTTATCTCCACGTCCGCGCGATATAATGAAACAGAGACAGTAATTAAGATGTTGGAGGAACCCTCCTTAATTAATCCTGTTTATTAGTGCACGTGTTTAGAGACCTTGGGGCGAGACAAGCTTAAGTTCCATAACTCCTCCGTCCATTACCCCAAGTTTGAATAATGTCGCTTGGGTGGGATTAGATGGAGGTGAGAGGAAGATACGGGAGTTGGATAGAAAAACTCTTTTGTCCAAAAGAAATGAAATATTGCTTTAGTAGAAACGCGTTTATCTTAATTAAATTTTATATATATAATAATCTCAACAGGTCAACCTCAGTGGTCTTGGGGTAAGGTGCTCGCCTCAGGATCTGATGTCCATGGGTTCAAACCCAGTTGGAGCTGATGGATTGTTATTGATTGATAAAAATCCGTAGCACACCTTCCCTCGGCGGGGAAGTAAAGCCATTGGTCCTACGTTGATTGTAGCATGTAAAAGAACCCTAGAAGGTATGTTAAAATATCATTCAGTCAAAAAAAGGTTGGCTCTTTTGCGTTTGCTCATAGAAATTCAGCGTGGAAGGCAATAGGGAAGTACCACACTTTCTGATCTCCCCTAGAACGTGAGATTTCTGCCAGATGGTACAGTTATCACTAACCAGCTGAAGTACTGAGTGCATGCTCAGATCAGGATGGATAAAAATCAAACCAATCTTCGGGTTGTTGACTAAGAAGAAGAAGAAGAAGAAGAAGAAGCTCAACAGTTCTTGAATATCTGTCACTAGCATAATGGAACTTGAGCAGAAACTTATAAATGATAAAATTAAGAGAAATGGTATTGGTAAAATTCCGCCAATTCTCATGACAAATATTCAAGTAATGTTGATATTATGTGTAGAAAACTAAAACCAATTAAAGTTATATATTGAAACAATATTTTTTTTATTTTGTCCAAAGAAATCTTCGTCATAAAATAAAGTGCAAAAATATGGGACTTTCACTTTAATATATTATTTATTGAAAACTATTATGTTCTTGTATTTACGGCTAATAAATATAAATCCAATATCTCAACACCTGGCACAATAATTTGGTTGTGGAAATTTGAAAGCGCATGGATATACATTAGAAAAACTCTGACATATTTGAATTGTTTGCAAAAATGTATAGTAACTTATTATAGACAATTTGTATTTTAGAGCTATGCACTTTACACCCAGACAGAAAAGTAATCATATTTCGACAAAAACACGTTAAATTAGTTATAAATACCCTTTACAAAAAATTAAGCTTGAAAAGTTAATTATTGGGTCGATAGACCTTAGTTCAATTACCGTTGACACTTATAATCGGATTTCCAGAAATGGTTAGTTGTGTTCTGATTTTATAATGGTACTATATATCTTTAACAATACACGATAGATAAATAAAAATAACACTAATCAAAGAAATAATAATCAATATAAGAACTATGACTGGTGGATGTTTGTTCAAATATTTATTAAAAAGTGTAATTATTTTGGTGTTAGTAAGTATCTTTTCTGTTCGGTGTTTTAAAGATTCGTAGGAGTCACACATATGTAATGAGTTTACTTGCCTAGGGCGTTAAGTTGTAATGGCTTCAACCAATATCACACCACACTAATGAAAAAGAAAAGAAAAAGAAGAATCACTTCAAAAAACTCTGAGATGAAATAATCAACCATGTTCTTTGCTTTCTTTTCATCCTTCTTATTACAAAACGACTCGATATATTTTTTTCTCTCTTTGCTATCTAAACATGCTTGCCGGTAATTAGAATGTAGTAGACTTGATTGAAACCAGAAAATGTCCGTGTCTTCGACCAAAGCCGCCCCCCCTACCCCCTCTCCCCCTAGCGGCCAGCTTTGGAGAGTATTTCCCCTCATCGCCCACAGGCAGTCAGTCACAAGGGCGACAGTAAAAAGACGAGGGATGGAAGAAGAAGTAAAGCTAGTGCAGAGTTGTGAATATCTTCACGGTAAAAACACACCAAGTCAATCCTGGACCCGAGGTATTACTCACCAGTTCGAGCCCCGGAGATACGAATATCTGTTTAACCCCCACGTCTTACTATTGTTCAGGTTATGCACATAAATGATTATTACACTAATGATACAGGGATGAGGAAGGAATAGTTTTAAAGTTAATATACCCTAAATTTGCGTGGAACAAGAGTGGGTAACCATTTAGGAATAACCACCCTCAGTAGACCCGACTCGGATTTGAACCTTGATCTCCCCATCATAATCCCCATCATCATCCCCATCATCTAACGCGAGTGAAGCCTTAGACTATTCGGTCACTGAAGCGGGCTACAAATGCATAATTTAATAGAGAAATCTAATGGCACTCATTAATTGGGCTGTAAAGTATTTAATACAAAAACCTGCACCGGTGGGCCCATGGATAAAGGTGTCAGTCTTGTCTAATATGGTTTTCTGCTTACGTGTAGGTCAATGTTCGAGCCCCAGATGGACGTGACTAGGCTTGTTTTTAATACATGATTTCCCTTATCCCAACTCTAAAATTCGGATGCATTTCCTATAAATTCTACCTTTCCAATCCTTACTTCATTTAAATGATTAAAATGTTTACATCCCAGATGGGTATTAAAACGTGATGGAAAATTGAGCAAGAAAACAAAAACAAAAATTGTATTTTTTCCTATTTCTAAACCCATGGCTACAGTATAACTGTACAAGATCCAAGCGCTAACCTTACCTGAAACAACACATAGCCCCGCTTAGGTGACCACGTGGTTTAACGCGCTTATCTCGTGTTGGACTAGACTGCCTAAGATGGGGAGATCGGGGGTTCGATCCCGGTCGGATGCACTGAGGGTCGTTTTCTTAAGTGTTTTCAACTCTATATCCACGCAAATGTGGTTGCATTTCCTCTCAATTAGGCCTTCCTAATTTCCAATTCACTAGTGTAATTAATACATAGACGTGAATCACTAACGGCCACTAAGACGCGGTGCTAAAAACACACACACACACACATAGCAATGAAACTCATCTTCATACCACTAGAAAGGTTACAGTCTCAATAATAAAACGAACACCTTCAATAATGTAAAATTATTTCAGTAATGGTCTAGAATCTAAACAAGGTATTTTTCATTTGTAGTTAACCTATCTAAATATTCTCCACCTCCGAGGCTGGTCCTATGTTCATAGACTCTAGTGCAACTTGAGGAGACTTTTTCTCAACTCGCGTAACTTGAGAGCTACGTTGAAAACCTCTGATGGATATAAGGATATTCTTACCTGCAGCTGTTGATGTGAGTCGAATAGAATAAAAGCCTTTTTTCTTTTCTCTTTCTTTTTGTTGTTGTTACTATTTATTTTTTCTTTGTTGAAAGATGATCGAAGGAGTGACTGACCAAGGCTAGCAAAAGTCACCAAAGTGAATATGAGCCGTACTAAAACGAAAGTTGTGTTCCTCGAGAAGATGAAAGGAGGGCAGACGGCAGACAATGGTTGCAGGAAGACTTTTCTTACGTCATATAAATAGGAAATAACTTTAAATTTAGAAAGAGTGAGAATTTTATGATTATTGTTATTTATATCCAACCCCTTATTTTAGTTGATAGAGCGTCTGTGTACTGATCTGAAGGTCCATGGTTCAATTTAAGGTATGGTCAAAAGGTTAAAGTTAAATTTAATATTAAATTGGTTAAATTGGGACTTCCCCTTCGTACTGATAGATTCGCGAATGGAGGACTGTGCGGTTGATCTTTTATACAATTATTGTTACCAACATTCGACTGAATCTGTCTTTAGGATAGCTCCTCTTCATAGCTTTGTTTTAAATTTCTCTTTCGGTCAACGTGGTTCTATTATTTCGCCGTTAGATGGAAACAAATGCAACCTGCTTTTCATCCATATGGTAAACACAGACTAACATCAAGGGGCTCCCGCATTAGAAAAGAACCAGAAACTTGAAACAGATATATATTCATTTTATATTTATATTAAACTAGCTGAAATATTCTGCGAAGACAGGATGGAATGTTTTTAGTTTAATGGCTGTACGTATAAATACCTCCAAGCCCTACGTTTCTCGGAGTCCAATCTGTTTGATAGTTAATTTTTGAAAAATCCCATCAATATTCTAAAATTCCATCTTTGAGGTGCCAATGTTCGCGCTCAGGGTCTACTATTTTTTTTAAATTTCAGACATCTGCAGATATCGCACAATGTTCATGAGAGACAAACAAACTTTTAATCTTATTAATAAAAACTAACATTTGAATTAGTGCAAGAATTTTAGGTACTGTACATTATTTAATGTTTGAAATTAGTTTCATCATGCATAATTAATTACAAAAAATGTGTTCAATAAATACCTTAAAATACCATTTTATATTGTTTCTTTCGCCAATTAATAAGTTTTTTATTTTATAGTGTAGTCTTTTTTTTAACTGTTGTATATCTCTAATTTATTTGTTATTTCATTAATTAATATGCAATTTATAACGTAAATCTCAATAAGACTAATGTTATGTCTCTATATATTTGTCAAAGGTCGAAAAGAGTCGATTTATGATAGTTATTAAGTCAGTATTGATAGACTGTGCGTTTTTCTAAGGTAATTTAATCATTACTTTTAACAACATAAACAACATTTTCGCTAGATATATTGTAAATATTAGCTTACTCATCAATATGACCACGATACCAACTATTCCCTGACCAACAAGCTAAAGTGCATACATGTTATTTGTTATTTAGCACCGTGTCTTACCACCCGTTTGGGTGGTACACTTGAGTACTAATTACGCTAATGAGTTAGAAATTGGGAAGATTAAATTTACAGGAAATGAAACCAAATTTGCGTGGAGGGAGAGTGGAAAACCATTTAGGAACAAGCATCCCCAGTTCACGCGACCGAGATTCGAACCTTGATCTATCCATCCTCGACATTCTAGCTTAACACAACTAGCGCGTTAGCTAACTACACCATTGAGGCGTGTGAATAAATGTTATAAATGCAAACGATGATACTATCGATCATTAAACGACGAGAATAATTTCGAATGTGCTTAATAATGTACAATGTTTTAGAACAATTGAGTGTTTTACGACAGGCCACCGTAATTTTCTAGCAAAAAAAAATATCTGAAAATTGACACCTAGACACGAGACTCGAACCCGGGACCTTTGTCTTAGTACGCCAATGCTCTAACCACTGAGCTATCCAGGAATCGTCCTGTGTCTAAGGTCCTGGGTTCGATTCCCATATCCAGGTGTCATTTTTCAATTTTCAGAATATGATACCTAGATGGAGTAATCCTCACTAAAAGTATAAATATTATTATTATTATTATTATTATTATTATTATTATTATTATTATTATTATTATTA
>CABFOW010001171.1:91533-113147 GCA_902141385.1 Timema californicum | reverse complement strand
GCAACGTGATTCACGGTGGGAGGTAGGATAGAGTCCCGGCAATGTGAGTCACGGTGGGAGGTAGGATAGAGTCCCAGCAATGCGAGTCATGGTGGGAGGTAGGATAGAGTCCTGGCAACGTGATTCACGGTGGGAGGTAGGATAGAGTCCCGGCAATGTGAGTCACGGTGGGAGGTAGGATAGAGTCCTGGCAATGCGAGTCACGGTGGGAGGTACAGGATGACGGTGGAAGGAGAGGGAGTTCATACAAAATTTATCTTTACAAAACACGACAATTTATTAGCTCTTTCAAAAGCGTACCCGGTTTGGGTAGCCACTCTTCGACTGGCCTCTGACAGAGGAACCACCGTGCTAAATACCCTCCACTGCTTCCTGGCCTTGTCCAATGGGAGAAAAGGGAGCTTCCCATTGCTGAGGGAAAACATTAGTGATAATGGCTTCCAAGCAAGCCAATTGAGTTCTCATGGGCGCTGAGTACAGTAGGTAACTCGTCATGGTTGGCTCAGAGAACATGGACTGTGGAGCGAACCAGACAGTAGATAGGGAGATTGGCGCGGCCTGTGCAAGTGCGGAGGAAAGATACAAGGTCCGACTGAACAGTGAGGCACAACAAGATTACACAGTTTTTGTAATTTAACGTTAAAACACACTGTAGATAAAGGAAACAGTGTTTGCTGGGTATTATTCTAAATTTCAAAATCAACAATATTTTTATTTAAAGAAAAACAGAAATTGTATATTTGTTGGTGTTCATGTATCCATGGTTTACTATACGTCCAGGCTAACTGTATATGTAATATTATGGAGTAAGAACGAGGAAAATATAATCTATATAAAATGTACCCGCATTTGTATGAAAGGATGAGGGGAAACAATTTATGGTAATCATATCAGCACACCCGTTTGGGAATCAACCCATGGCTTCCCCACCACCAGCCTGCCAGATATAACAAACGTAACATATAAGTCCGTGTACCCACTGATGAGAGCAGGGCTGCGTCTAGGGGGTGTGAGGGAAAAGGAGGGGTAGCAAAGGAGGCAATTACCCTGGGCCTCATATTCCAGGGGGCCACATTTCCTCCAAAAAATATTAAATTCGATTACAGTTAGTATTCTAAATTTCGCATCGGATAGCGTACAGATAATTAACAGCAATTAGTATTCGCTTAGTGAGAGGATTCCATCCCAGATTCCTGAAAACCTAAACTTTATGTAATTTAAGATTAATATTTACGTTATTCGAGTAATGTGCCGCAGTACAGTAGAATACACCACCATTATGCTACCGCTGTTGGTCTAAAGAAAACTATCATTGCAAGGGTGCAAAGAAGAATTTACTTTTGTAAAATGAATTTGTTTGCATTTAATAAAGTACAATCCTTTAATAGGTTGATAAATATTAAATAAAATATGATAAATTATGAAGTACTTAACATTTGTAACGGTACTAGTTTATTACGTTACAATAAAGCGACCCCACCCCACCTCATGTTAACCTACAAGCATAAAGGCACGTCCTAATTCGATGAGTGGGGCAAATCCACCGTGGTGTCTCAACAGGTGATTTTCCGGTCGGCCTGGTCACAAGTGTCTGATGGGTGACTGTAAACCTCTTGTAAAAATAATAAAACATTTTAGGAAGAGTGATGGGAAAATATAACCAAGAAGTTTAACAGTCTAAAACAAAGTTTGTTTGTTTTATTTTGGACAAAATAAAAGGTAAATACATAATTAGAACAAAATATAACAATATGGCGTGAAGCGCTTATTCTCTCAGAATTATATAACTCTACTGAGATAAAGGAATTATTTGACATTACAATATCTGAAAATAGGAAAGAAACATATAGCTAGAAACTGGTTGTCAGTACAACAGTCATAATAATCGTCATCATGGAAGTCTATGGTTCCTTCGGTTTGAGCATTAAGGGCAAACAACGATACTACATCGCAACCCCTAACATTATATATAAATTTAGGCAATGATAAGAAAAACAAATACGCGCCTTTAGATATAAATAAGTCAACATAACGTTGAACTAAAATAATAAAAAGAATAAGACGTTAGGCCAAGCCTCAGACATAACACACAAGTACCCTGTGCTCTAAGTAAAATAGATAACTAGATAACCCCTATATACACTAAATATGCAAACAATAACAAGAAAGGATGGGTGGTAAGCCCGAGACGCAGAATTTGCCAAAACGTGGCCGAAAATATATACATAATGTATATATAACAAAATGAAATAGTACAATTAGTATGAATTAAACCTCGTATGAGAAGAGAGAAAGCAAGCGCATTCGCAATGACCTGCGTGAAACATTTCATAGTTCTAAGTTTAAATAGTTATAAGTCCTAAACAATAATTTAGACAAGATATCCCCCCTTACGCTGAAAATGGAATTTTGTACATTAAATAAATCATGGCCCCTAGTCACCATCCTCACCTAGGTCAGTCGGTGGTATAATAAGTGACCATTGAAAACCCGCATCCCAATATATACTCATTATTGTACCCCCAGAGAGAAGGGACAAGGGAAGGAGGGGGTAAGCCGATAGAACAAACATGGCGTCAGAGGATGGATCTAGCAACAAGTAGATTATTCCAGATGGTCCTAGCGGTGGAAGTGATACCTTCGTCTGGCCACATGGAACCTCATTTGTTTCCGGCCGGCCGCGGATCGAGCCTCGAGAAGTCAGTCGATCGAAAGCTACGCTCAGTCAGTTGTGCCAGTTGGAGAGTGAAGGTTAGAGCTCGTGCTCTTGTGTTGGAGTTCATCACAGGTGGCGGGTGAGTTCCGGCCCATTTGCTATAACATTAACTTGTGACTCTTTATATGACTACCGGGATAGAATTCTAGACGTGGGCTCGAACATACCTGCCCTCTTGCGGAGAGTGGAACCAACCACCAAATCATCGCCTGACCACCTGAGTCATCAGCGACTCCAGTTAAAAAGATCACTGACAACAAACCTGCGGTGATCTTGATGGAGACGCGATGACCAATCAGAGAGCAGGAAGAGAAATGGTCTACGTGTCCAAGTGATGGCAGTGGTGTACCAACGTGACGTCACCGGCTTGTTTCAACTTCTCCCACCACTGTATCCCCTGGCAACGAGACGCTATAAATATGGCGGTACTGAAGAGAACATTGACTATTTGATTCGGCATCACCGAGGATTGACTACTATTTGATTCGGCACCACCGAGGGTGGACTACTTTTGGAATCGGCACCACCATGGGTGGACTTTATTTACGTGTTTGGACTGTTATTATTTTATATCATCAGAGACGATTTTTCCTGGAAATGTACACTACCAGGAAAGTTGTAAAACTGTGTAAATCTTCATTATTCTTATTTAAATATTGGGGCTATAGGTAATTTAAATTAGGGCTCTAAATTTTTGACGTCAGAGATAAACTTGTAATTTTTTGTTGAAATATGAGTATTACCATAGATAACTTTTTCTTACAAAATCTATCATTTTGGTATCGCCCCTCAGGCGCTTGCTTCTTTAATTCATTTGTAAATACTTTATAATTGCTGTTCGTGCACAAGTAAGTTTTGTTGAGGTGCATTTATATTTAATTTAAAATCATTTAAGTTCATTCTTTTGTTTTCTAATATTTATGTAACGTAAATGTTGCTGTTTGTCTTAAATTTAACTTTTAATTTTTCAAAGTCTTTTAACATGAATATTAATTCTGTAACCATTGTTGGTTGTCATTTATGCCGGGATTTACTAAAAGACTTCGATGATGTCGTTTCAAGTAGTTCCGCGAGAGATTCGACTTACGGTCTTGCGTTTGTTTAAAATGTAATGTTATAACATAACAGTTTCATTTAATATGTCAATTTTTGTCTTTAGAAGATCAGACATTTTTTAATAGCTAAAAATTAGGGCTCATAAAGCTACTCATTGTTAATAATTATGTGTAAAGATTAATATTTGTTTTCTATTACTATTTAAAGTAAACATGGTCAATTCGACTCATCCTGTTATTCCATTGTTTCTCGTTGAAATTATCTATTGTACAATGTTTTCCAACTACAGCTACAAGTTGACCCTTAAGGCCACATGAATTATTGTTGTCATATTTTTCAATAAACTATTATTCTCACTTTTGCTATTACTGCTTTCTATTATTTTGTGTGTTCGCTTACTCCCTCCCTCCCTTCCTTGTAGTATTTTTGGTGGCCTATTACTATGAGGTAACAGAGAGGATGTAACACATAAGAACTGAGTACGTATCAATATATTATAATGGCTTAGTGCTAAAACTGAAAATCTGCCGTATAAAAAGGGGCCTCCAATTTTATTTTGCCCGGGTCTCACATTTTATTAAAATGGCCCTGGATGAGGGTTTTGTTTAATTAATGAGTTTTGTTTTATAATAAATATAAATAAATTATATACTGTTTGTATAGCAATATTTCCAAATGGTTTTGTATTTTTCCTCATATGAAAATAAGTGGTTTTACATGAAATTATTTCATAGACATACATGAACAGCACATCGTAAGGCTTTATAAAATATAGTATTGAGAGAAATGCATTTGATAATATCCGGTAAATATTTTGCAGTTTGTATTTTGATCCAAACCTTAACAATTAGCTCAGACGCTGCGAGCTATTTAGCTTATTTCTATTTAGTTTAAGCCAAGGGAAAAATAGAGTACGGGCATATTAGTTAAATACACGTTTTATAAAATTAGTCAAAATACTTTTTTTAACATTTGTTTGCCAAGTTTGATGGAGATAAGAATAAATTAGCTTTTTTTTAAGGTTTACTTTTATTAAACATCAACTTCACAATCTTACCTCTTTACGTTACCTGCTGAAAAATTAAAACAGCTAAGCTCGATGCTTTGCGTTAGTTTCTCAATTAGCTGGTAGTGACATTTGAAAAGATGTTCGAATAAATTCGTGTATATATAATACCTTAGCAAGCAAATGATAGATGAGATTGATTAGTCCATTTTCCCACCGATGCGGTGGTTAAATAGTAAATTATCAGGTATCTGTCAATAAACTTAAAGTATATCATATAAGCCTATTTGCATAGTAGTTTTTTTTAAATACACACCATGCTGTAATGAAATATAGATTTTTGAAAATTCACAAATATTGTTGTTATTAATCATTAGATGACACACTCAAGCGCTGGCTCAAAGAGATCACTATCAGTTGGTTTTGGTAAAAACAAAAACATAAATAATTATAAGAGCTCTAATGGGCATATAGAGAATTTTTGGGGGCGGGGAGGTAGGGTTCAAGTCATAAGTTTATGACATCATAATATGATTTACTAACAAACTCGAAGAAATAAGAAAATTGTTAAATTATACATGGTGACCTAGTGGTATAGGGATTGTACCCAAAAAAGGAAAAACCAACCTTCTTGTTAACAATAATTTTATCTACACATCGATAATGAAACAGCGATATATTAATGTTCACAAGTATAACTTACAATAAATAGACAGCTCTTATGAGCAGAAGAGAGCAAACATTCTACACAATCTGCTATTAGGGCAAAGTCGTGTCTACATTGGGTGAAGTGTACATTTGCAGCGTTAAACGCGGCTAGCAGAAATTTGGAAACATTAACGTATATCATGAGCAAATAAGACAGCATAACGACCCTAAGTGAACAGTTTCCAAACGTTCGTGCGTGCAACGCAAACAAGACATTATAATAACCACATGTGAACTGTGTCTTAAATGTAATAACGTGAAGAGCGACTAAGACGATATTCCCCTAGAGAGTGGCCTCCATAGCCGTTTGGACCCAGTGTGAAAGTCAAATTACAACCAAATAACAAGCCAATATATAGTATAAGAGATAGCTACGCTAACCTCAAACATGCCTATAAAAGGTAATACATTCTTGATCGTGGGATTCGCGACCAATAGGAACAGGACAGAGATGCAGGTGAGAGGAAAGAACATGACACGTGCTGTTGAACCGAACTATTGACGGGCAAGAACTCCATGAAATCACATTAGTTTGCAAATATCTTCTGCCGCGTCAGTATGTTCTTGTTGTCGCAGACATATCGCCACTTCAAGTAGCAGACACAATTGTATTGTCCGTGGTCCATGATTCAGGAACCCAGGGAAGTCCTTCAAATAGTGTTTCGTAGCGTTTCTTGCAAACGTTTCAGGGTAAGGTGTTGGACTTCTGTGCTAGGGGTGCGGGGTTCAATCCTATGTCCAGACACAGATTTATCTGATTGGCTAAATCCTTCCTTCACCTCTGACAAGACGTGTATTAATCCCAACTTGTGAATGTGAGGAATGCCAGTCCTCCACCATGGTTCGGAATCCACGTTAAACTGTAGGTCCTCCATTTCATCTCACAATCACCCTACCATTACACATTAGCGTAAGTGCGTATAACCCGAACGGGTAGTAATACGCGGTGCTAGTAATAATAATAATAATAATAATAATAATAATAATAATAATGTATACAGTGGTGGTGGAAATTTATTTACGTAAGGGGGTGCGGGTGGGGGTTTATGTCACAAAATACATTTTATGGGACTTTCTACCCTTTTCCACCCCAGCTAATGATATAAAATTGGATTTTCCTAAATGATATTTGGAGTGGCCTTCATTTGGCGATTTTTTTTTTAAATTATACTCTTTTAAAAGCTATCTAAAAAAGTGGTCCCCCAGAAATTGTTTGAAATTTGGATATTCTTAGAGGCTGTTTGGAGTATTCCTACTTCGTCAAATTTTTTAAAAATTGGAGGCCTCTAGAAGCTATTTTAAGTAGTACTCACCTCCATTTTTTTAATATATAAATTGGATTTACTCTAAGCTTATTTATATAGTTTCTCCTTTGATTGTTTTAAATTAGATGCTTCTAAAGTGGTCATACCGAACCAAATTAAAAAATCAGCTCCATTTGGAAATGATCTTCGCCTGGATTAAAAAAATAAATAGATGCTTCTAGAAGCTATTGAAAGTGTTCTTCTCCGGACATATTTTTGAAAATTGAATGCATCTATAAGATATTTAAGTTTGATACAAGGCCATCTTGAGCTTCATAATAAAAAATTCCGAAAGTTCCCTACTCCCATTTCGGATCTCTGTAACAAATAAATACAGTACAAAATTATATAAAATTTGTCAGAGTTTAATGAACTTTTTCTCTGAAGCCACACTAGCCCCAAACAAGACGAATAGCCGATGAATCCTCGTCACACATACCAGGGTAGGAGGTTCTAAATCTTGCCGACAGACATCGCAGCTATGAGGGATTATCCCCTGGAGCCAGTATCGGACATCAATATGTAATATAATATTCATGACAAGACAGAGACACTGGAGGGGCTGACACTACTCGCATTTGCTCCCAGATCAACGGGCGCGCTGCTATACTGGTGTTAGTATGACGTGACTCTCAATATGATCGCGCTGTCTATATTGGTGTTAGGATGACGTGACTCTAAATATGAGCGCCCTGCTATACTGGTGTTAGGATGACGTGACTCTCAATATGATCGCGCTGCTATACTGGTGCTAGGATGACATGACTCTCAATATGTGCGCCCTGCTATATTGGTGTTAGGATGACGTCTCTCTCAATGTGAGCGCCCTGCTATACTGGTGTTAGGATGACGTGTCTCTAAATATGAGCGCGCTGCTATATTGGTGTTAGGATGACGTGACTCTAAATATGAGCGCCCTGCTATACTGGTGTTAGGATGACGTGACTCTCAATATGAGCGCGCTGCTATATTGGTGTTAGGATGACGTGTCTCTAAATATGAGCGCCCTGCTATACTGGTGTTAGGATGACGTGTCTCTAAATATGAGCGCCCTGCTATACTGGTGTTAGGATGACGTGTCTCTAAATATGAGCGCCCTGCTATACTGGTGTTAGGATGACGTGTCTCTAAATATGAGCGCCCTGCTATACTGGTGTTAGGATGACATGACTTTAAATATGAGCACGCTGCTATACTGGTGTTAGTATGACGTGACTCTCAATATGAGCGCGCTGTTATACTGGTGTTAGAATGACGTGACTCTCAATAAGAGCACGCTACTAAACTGGTGTTAAGATAACATGACTCTCCATATGAACACGCAGCTATACTGGTGTTAAGATGACGTGACGTCCAATATGTGCACACTGATATCCTAGTGCTATGATGATGACATGATATTCAGAAAAAACACAATGCTATACTGGTTTTAGAAAGACTGAACCAGATTATATGTCAATTGATATACCAGTGTTAGGGTAGCACAACTCCTATTATACATTTACTGTTATAATAGTGTTAAAATAGTGTGACCTAAACATGGGTTTTCCTTCTATACTGAACGGGGCCACCTATCAAAGCGTTGAGACACGTTTCAGAATAGTATAAGCCTTACAATAATTAAAAAAGTTGTTTACTATTTCCAAATATGACTCATACCAAAGTGGAGAGGATATGATTAAAAAACTTAAATTTAAAGTTTCATAATATAAACATATTTAAGAAAAAGTTAAATTAACTCATTTTCAACGATATTTCATGAGTCATATCGCAGTTTTAATATAACAATAAATGGTTAGAAGTATATTATCTACTCTTATTAAAAACAATCAAGTCATAAATTTGATATTTTCCTTTGGTAGGCGACACCTTTAAATACCACGACCCCTTAGCCGTAATTGAACCAAGATTATTTTATTTATTTTAAATGCACTCCTTAAAACCAACACTGGGCATGAATGAATCAAAAATGATGATCTAAAAGATAGTCAGCCATTAGAGAAGTTTAATTTATTGCCTCAGTAATCATTTTTTGTGAAAATACTTCGTACATCCCACAAGATGGAGTTTCATCATTTCATCCACACCTTTTAATTAAATCATTTTTGAATAGTAACCCTTTTTTATGTAAGTTACTCTTTCTCTAGTCAACAAAATTGCATTATATTACAAATACTTCACTGTCCTTGTCTTACTCTGGACTGACAGGAATTTCCGGCGGAACTTAAAGTGGTAAAACCCGCCTCAGTGGCGTAGTTGGCTAACGTGCTTGTCGTGTTGAGCTCAACCGCTGAGGACGGGGAGATCGAGGTTCGAATCTCGGTTGGGTGAACTGGGGGCGGTTTTTCCTAAATGGTTTTCCACTCTCCCTCCACGCAAATGTGGGTTCACTTCCTCAATTTCAACCTTCCAAATTCCTAGTCCATTAGAGTAATTAGTACTTAAAGCGTATAACCCGAACGGGTAGTAAGACGCGGTGCTAAATATTATTATTATTATTATTATTATTATTATTATTATTATTATTATTAAAGTGGTAAAACCTATACAGTAGACTGTTTTGGAAGGAGGATAAACAATTAATGTTGACCAGGTTCTAGGTTACAGGCTCTTAAACTATGGGTTACGTCCCCTCTGGAGGTCGCAAAAGTGATTCTAGGGGTCGCTTCAAATATTGACAGGACGTGTCAGTGTATCGTTCGTGAATTTCATTTTAATTTCTCATAATTATAATAAAAACAATTCATATTTTTCTTTTAAATATCGTACTCTATAACGGGCCATGGAACGGCTTGTGATTTTTTTCAAATTAATACGATCTTTCGTTAGTCAAATGCACGTGGGATACTGTAACAGGAATCCGATGTAAAACAAGGACGTGATATTATTGTCAAAGAAATATAAAACTCTTTTATGTATAAATACTTTTTTTTCTGTTGCATCTTAGTACCCGTTTGGGTCACACCCATATTTCGATTACGCTAATGAAATATGGACGAAGAAGGTCAAATCTGGTCTCAAATGTACCCGCATCAATATGGAGGGAAAGTGCGAAAATTTTTAGGAAATACCACAGTCAATACAACCAGCAAGGATTAGAACCCCGATCTCCTGTCATAAGTTATCCAGATCTCCTTCCATAATGATCTTCGTCAAACTATCATGACTGTATCAAGCTTTTCTCTGCTCTTTACCTTTTCAAACCTTCCTTTATTCATTTTCTAACTTAATTAATTCCAAAGCAGACCCATCATCCAAAATTTAAGACAACAATTTATCACCACAAATAGAAAGCCACTATTTTATCAAATACTTTGACCATGTCAGGAAACTAACTCTAGGATCTTAGGTCGACAAATAGACGCACTTACGACTGAGCTGAAGTTTCAGACAATTTTTTTTAATCCAAGCTTATTTCTTAGTGAAATTTATTAATTTAAAACATCAAATGTATTTTAAAATCGTGGTCCTCTAATTCAGGAACCTACTCCCCTCTAAGAGACTATTGCCCTTCTGGATGTAACTCGGAGCGTGCTCTTCACTGAATCAATCAAGTCCTCATTAGCAACGTCTCATGGTCCTTGTAGACAGACTTCGATATCCTCTTCACAGATCCTTCTCGTCGGGGCTGTGAATCCGATTACAGCCAATTAGACGAACAAAGAGGGGACGAATCGAGTATCTCTGGGCTATCTCTCCGGGTCCCAGTCAAATATGAAGATATCCGCGGTACAGTCTCGGATACGTAACGTAATGTGACTGCCATGAGTAAGCTATGTTCGGTTACGAGTTGGTGTCTGTGAAATACTTTTATATTCCTTAAAACATGGTAATTAGTGGACCAATAAGAATATCTAATAAAGAAACATTCCCATTTATTAAGGCAAGGTTTAAAATAACGTGAATATTAAGTTCAATATGTTTGCAGTTTTTTTTAAACACCTTCAGGACAAAATAATGGAAATATTTCCTAATTATAAGTGTTTAATTTAATTTTCTATACACACTCGTATTTATATCAACAGTTCCTAAATATTGGTAATAAGCATCATGGCATTTGACGTACTGCCTGACCCGTGAAGAGATGAACTGATTCGTGGCGTCAAGAATACACTCCGTGGTGTATTGTGATGGTTGACAAACCTACCCTCGAACCCCCATTCCTCTGTCGTGAAGCTTGCTTGCACATGTTTGTATGACCTGGAACACTCGGTTATGGAAAATATCGGGCTGCACGGCACGTTGTAAGTTTTTTGTTTTGTTAATTTACATTTTGGTTTAGACTCACTTTATTTCTTTAACGTATAATTATTTTAACGATTAATTTCAGATGTAATAGTGTCTTCTTTGAAATATGTTGCAATACCTCGTTTTCTTAAATTTTATTATTCAAAATAAAAGTTTCCAATATTTATGGCCGTGGGGTTGGGACTTATATGTTTTTTATTGTCACACATGATTTATCATGCTTTAATTGCATAAATATGTTATTTGTTTGTCTTGTTCCGGATAAAATGGGTCGGGGCGTATCTTGTTATTTCCCTCCTTCATTTTGTTAAATACGTGTTTTATATTGTTGTTCTTACGTCATTGTTGTAATACTTACAAAAGGATAATCTCCTTGGAGGCTTAGACTGTATCAGTAAACTGTTCCTTCTTTTAAATATAAAAACACTTATGGCACCTCATGTTTACCCTTTTACTTATATTGTCTGTGGGTACATTAGTTTCAAAGCATAGAGATTTTAATATGCATAAAATTAAACTAAATGTCTCTACTGAATCAGTTTTTTTATTTGTCCAAACAATGTTTGCTTGAAAAAAAACTGAAAAATATGGACTTTAAACTCGTATTCTATTCCATTTCACCCTAATGTGGGGTATAGCGGACGCGAGAAAGGGTCAGTGTTTTAGAAGTTTTTATAACCAAACTTTTTTTTGCCAAAATAAATAAAATAATGCTTCAGTTTAATTTTCTTCGCGTGATGACCTCAATATTTCTTGACTATCTGTCAAAGGCGTCCTAGAAATTAATGACAACTTTTCTCTTTATTTAAAAAGTCTGTCATCAAATGCTGCTATGCTCAGCTCATGACACATATTCAACAACAGCTGTTGATATCACCATTTGAAGAAAATTAAACCATGTTTCTACTGGAGTAATATTTTATTTGTTTTGGGTAAAAATGTTTTGCTATAAAAACTGCAAAAACACTGACCTTCGCTCACGTCCCCTACATTCCCCCGTCCCCCTTAAGAATACTTGCGAACACTGGCTGTAAAATTAGTCACACAGACTACGTATGATCTTTTATATATGTAAATTTTACGATTTTTACGTATATCTGGGAATACTTCAATATCGCTACTAATATACTTCCCCTATCTGTGGTTACTATCTTGCCCGCAATGCAGAAATGTAATTACCTGTGTCTGGTAAACGTTCGTATATTTTCTGTGTTTATTTAACGACCATAGAAAATGTAGATAGACGTATTTCATATGTGACGCATGCATGCACACATACACACACACACAATTGATGTGGTGAAGCTTAAACATGAGGTAGGCCTAATATGCCTATTAAATTGTGGGGCAATCAACCGTTGTAATCCAATCAATGTTGATAAACCTATCAAAACAGTTACAGGGACGCTGAACCAACAATGAGAATAACGCACAATACATTTTTTTAAATATTATATATTTTAGTAGAAGACTGATAAATTTAACAACCATACAAATCCTATTGTATTATTTTACTCACATACAAACCTACATCCCTAGTTACGGTTTATGTCCACTCATGTCAAAGATCCAGGTGGTTTGATTCTATTTTTCGCTTAAAAGATTTAATTTTTTGTGTTTGCATAATAGACTAATATGAATATCTTGCATCCATTGCATATTAACGTAGACATTTTTATTCGTGTGTACGTCCAGCAAAAGTGCCATAATTGACTTAATGTGGGATAGAAGGAATTCCGGCTGTTAAGATGATTGCAGTTTATATGGCAAAAATCATGTTAGGCCACGTTTAGTTTAATTATTTCATACACTAAACAATTTTTCCTGCAGTAATCCCATTTGACATGTTGGGAATATTAGACGGCTCTAAAATAAATGTGTAGTGACTTGTTCGCTCTTTATCTATTTCGTTTTTTATATCCAAGTTAGTCAGTCCCTCTGTCCAACAGTCCTGTATGCTTACGCCGTTGTTCTATATTCCATTTACGGTAGGAATTACTCTCTGAAAGGTCTTTTTTCCTACCAATATCCTACTATATAGTAGATTTATGGTAGGGAAAAAGGCCTTTCAGAAGTCAACTCCTACGGTGAATGGAATATAACTATCTCGAACTGGTGCAAGAGCTTATTCCCGTACACCTACGATGTCCTCAAGCTCCTAATGGATTAAGGTGACCTGGTGGTCTAGGGGTAAGGTGTCAGACTTCTGTGCTGGGGTCCGGGGTTCAATCCTCGGTCCCGGCACAGATTTATCTGATTACCAAACCCTTCCTTCACATCTGACAAGACGTGTATTAATCAATCACAACTTGTGAATGTGTGGAATGCCAGGCCTCCACTGTGGTTCGGATTCCACGTTTAACTGTAGGTCCTACATTCCATCTCACAATCACCCTACCATTACACATTAGCGTAAGTGTGTATAACCCGAATGGGTAGTAATACGTGGTGCTAATAATAATAATCCTAATGGATTAGTTTCAATTCCTATTATAGTTCGTAAAGTGTGTATTTAATCCTCTTTTTTTCTTAGTTCCAAAACCTTGATGTATATATACAAATAATTGAGCTGATAGTAATAAAATATTTGCTCTATTATTATTGACTGTTTTCATTTGTCTGGCTGATTCAGGTTTACAACACAAAGAAGAAGCACACATCTGTTATATAACATTGATAATACCTAAATGTTACTAGTCACTCACAGACCTTTGGTTAAACAAATTCACATCCAGGAAATAATGAACATAATTTAGGAACACATGAGCATTATCTGTGATATACCAAAAAATATTACGTTTCGTTAAAAAAAATCAGGGACTTGATAGTAACTAACTCTATGATTATAACTATTATTTAAAACCTGTCCCACGATGTCTTATGTCCACTAAGTCTCCAAGAAATTGTAAAACTTTCTTTTACTTTCTAAACTAGCTACGATGCACAAATTTTGCAATTACAGCTTTCGACTGTAGCCTTTATATTTTAGAAATATAGATTGTAAATTAAATTAGCTTAGTTAGAATATATATTTTCTTGTTCTAATTTTAATTCCTAATTTAAAATGGGGCCTTTTGAATATTTTCAAAATATCTGATTTCTAGGCACGTCCTTGGAAATTTGTTGGGGGAAAGCCCAGTAATATTTTTGTCCCTTTATTAAAATATATGGATATGTTGAATAATACATAATTTGCTTGCTATAGGAATGAGATACTAGAATATTCAAATCCTTCAGGATATTTGAGGCTAGAGTATTCGAGAAAATACTGGATTCATGATTCGAAAAATATAAAATGTAACATATATATGCTGTCTAGTATCCTATTTATTTAAAGCTAGATTTAAAAGTATAAACTTTTTTAAATGACATGTTCAACTGAGGATTATTCAGTGAACCGCTGGAGCTCTGAGTCGCATTGTGGTCGTTCAGGGATCCCGAATTATTTAAAGATTGATTTGTTATCTTAAAATAAATTCCAAACCAAAATAGAGTCAAAAGCTGTAAATACACAATTAATTTAAGTTCAATAATATTTTTTAAATCCAATCAAAGATCAAATTAGCAGATTTTCAACAAAATTTTACCGGAAATGAAACAATTCTTAGATTAACATAAATAGCGAGTACATAGATGTAACCTTCCTCAAGCAGATAAAAGAAAACGCATTTTTAAAAAAGGCAGCAACACTCAATTTTCAAATTAATATTTAGTAGTGTCACAGTGATTTAGAAACTTCAAAAATGTCAATCTAATAACCAATACTGCAATTTTTGGATATGTCCGGTGCTCTTAATGGTTTAATATAAATTTAGAGAAAATGAGCAGTTAATATGAACTATAAGGATCTAGATAGAGATTGGAAAACAAATGTATTGTAAAAAAAACCTAATGAATGTTCTAGGGCCTGAGCTTGAAATCAGAACTAAGAATACCAACCGTGAACCAACTTTATTATGGAGAAAGCTAACTCTTTTACATATAATTGTACATGGGAGATCAAAATCGTCTCCACACGTCCATACCAGACTCGGCCTTGAGTAAGGGACGAATCATGGATACCTAAGTGGTAGACCATTGATGCGTGATAAGCCAAAGGACCCGGACTCGATTCCCATGTCCAGTTGTCATTTTTCAAATTTACGAATACAACTATGTGATAGTAACAAGATTCTTCAACGTTTTTGTTTTTATTATTGGTAAAAGTTTTCATCTTTCTACTCCTTCTCAACCCCTTGGAGATAGAAGTATTGATTTAATTTACATTCATTATCGTTTCCAGCCTGGGTCAGTTTATTTTTATTAAAATCATTTATTTTCCTTTACCGGCTTGCTAGGCCTGCCTTATTATTAAACTTAAGACTAGGACAGGAACAACACCCAATCCCCGGTATATAATTCATCACTTTAAAAGGGTACATCCACATTTCACCAATAATAAATCTTTCGGCCATGCCGAGAATCAAACCAGGGACCCTTAGCTTAGGAAACAGATACGCTAATGACTGCCGGATAGAAAAGTTTTGTGATCGTAAAAAAAAAATCTCACTCGAGATTTTGATAAATGTTGACGATTCATGATCCCCTGAAACAAAAAAGATTGTTTTTGCGATGCCATCTGTCTGTCTTTCTGTGTGTCTAATTGTATATTATTCGGCCTACCTTTCACGTTTCGTGACACAATTTAAACCAATAGAGGATTCACATGTATTATTATTATTATTATTATTATTATTATTATTATTATTATTAGCACCGCGTCTTACTACCCGTTCGGGTTATACGCACTTACGCTGATGTGTAATGGTAGGGTGAATGTGAGATGAAATGGAGGCCCTACAGTTTAACGTGGAATTCGAACCATGGTGGAGGCCTGGCATTCCCCACATTCACAAGATGTCTTGTCAGAGGTGAAGGAAGGGTTTGGTAATCAGATAAATCTTTGCCGCCACCGAGGATTGAACCCCGGTCGCAAGAGAAGATAAAGTTTGTTTGGCGAACCATATCATTTATTTTAATTATGTGGTTAGCATAATGTACACTCAATAAATATTTAAAAAACACTATGTTTATTTTATACTCTAGATCAATATTATTATTGTTAATAATTATTTCCATTGCATACATTTAATTGGGGCTTAAATCCGCATTAACGCAAGGGTTATTAGAATGTAAATAATTTATCCGCATTATTTTCAATCAAAATTATACATACATTATTTTCATCCCTATAAATATTGGTTGTAATATAACAATCCTGGTAATGCTAAGTGAATTTAAAAAAAAAAGATCAAATGATTGAATTCATGGGCGAGTGATCCCTTTTCAAAAGGATTTCACGGTTCTTCAAACAAAACAAACACACACACAATATAGAAGTTTTCTATCATTTCACAATAGGAATAAAAAATGAAAGGGATGTGAGATCAGCCCATGATAAAAAAAAAGTTGAAAACTAAACCGAACGAGAATGAGGGCGACTGCGTTACTCAGAGCTGACTGTTTTTTGTGTGTGTTTTTTTTTAGGGCTGGGCTAGGGATTTATGGGGACTTGTTTTAAAGGGAAGCAAGGCTTTATTAAATTATACAATCCCTTTCTAGTACTTCTACCATCAAAGATTAAAAGGAACACTAGTAGTGTCAAGGATAGTGTAACTTTCTTTGACTTTGGAGGGTTGATTTTGACCTCAAACAAAGTCATTATTAATGGTTTTATCTGTATATATTTTTATAAATCTTTTTACAGTTGAATTACGGTGCAGTTCTGTAAAACACTGTTTACAGCTCCCTTTACATTGCATTATGTATATTTCATCTATCCTTGCTCTAGAAAGTACTGTACACAATAATAAAATTAATAAGGATACTTTTTGTTTAGTGAAACAAAATGTATGAAAACAAATCCATCTAATTTGTTCAGTAAGACAACTTCCATAGTAAAGATATACGTTAAATAAAACATTTAAGGATACTAAGTAATTAACCTCCACCTAAGAGTCCACCTCTTAGTCAAAGAGCTGAGTTTGACTCCAGGAGGTGGTTAAGCTAACTAATATATGTGTTTAAACTCGTTTCATTACTCGTGTATTAAATCTCTGCACTTGTTAGTGTTAGTGGGTGTTAAGTATTATCATTGCTTGCCTAGATTAAGCTAATTTGACGGTCATTAGCGGATTTTTTTTAGAGAGGTTATGTTAAATATATAATTTTTTTAAATTGTAAGTAGCTAATGTATTAAGAACTATTGAACTGAAATTACAAGTGTGGTGAAATATACTATGTCTACATTTCTCTGTTGATAAGTTGTTGTTTTTTAGTTTTAATGAGAAATTTGTGTCATATTGGAAAAAAAAATTCTAATATTGTTCATCGATTAATCACAATTTTCACAGTAAGACCCCAAACCAGAATATCAGCTAGGTGGGTTTAAATGAGCTTGTAATTTTTTTTTACATATATTTTATGTTTACAAGCCCAATCTCGCACAACTTTTTTTTAATCAGATTAATAGGAATAGCTTATAATTTATAATTTATGCTCCTATATCACTTGACAAGCGCATAATTAATATTATTATGTTGATGCTGCCAGCTACAGCTCATTACCAAGGTTAAGATTATCCAAAGTTTCCAACGTTCAATATAAGTAATCCCCATTAGTGGTCACATGGTCTAGACTGTAAGGTGTCACTCTCATAATAGATTGGATATCCAGTTATGGGGCGGCATAAGTTTGAATCCCAGCTGATTGTGCTAAGGGCGATTCTTCCTAAATGGTTTTCCCATTCTCTCCCCTCAAAACTGCGGGTACATTACCTCTTATTGTACCTTTATAATCCTTACTGCATTGCTATAAATATGATCATGACCTAGGTGGGAAAAATTTGCTGTTCTATGTATACATAAAATTCATTATTGGAAGAATGGTACACTTAGGGCTTGTTTTTATTCTGAAGTCAATAGCCCGAAGGTTGGCTGGATGTGATTCCCATCCACATGGAGCTGGACACGCACTCAGCCCTTCAGCTGGTTAGTGCTGCCTGCACCATCTGGTATAAATCTCATGTAATAGGGGAGGTCCGAAAGTGTGGTGGTTTCCCATTGCCTTCTACACTGTATTTCTATGAGCGAGCGTGAAATAGCCTACCAATTTCGCCGGGAAAGGGATTGTTACATAGCTTCTAGGGTTATTCTACATGCCACAATTGACATAAGACTGACGGCTCTATTTCCCTTCCAAAGGAAGTTGTATCAAGGGCTATAATCACTCAAGAAAAAAACCACTCCAACTGGGTTCGAACCCATTAACATATAGTCCTGAAGTGAACACTTTACTTCAATACCACTGAGTTTGACCCATTCGGTTCAGCTATTCAATATTCAGTTCGTTAATTAAAACATACTAAGGTAAAGTAGCACATCCTGATATATATCATTTCATCGTCTTCCCCATTGCCTCCGCCAATTCCTTAATTGATACAAAATGTCCTCATATGATTGGATTAAAATGGTAACTGCATCCATCAAGTTTTATTGTAGGACACAGTATTTGAAGGGCTTAAATTACTACCAATTTAAAGTCTAATCCAAGTTACTGGTAAGTCCATCTTTGAAAGGTAGATTTGATTAAAGTAAACAATCTAATTCCGTATACACGCGTAGCATATTTTAAATTATTTATTTATTTATTTGAGGTATTTAAAGTTAAATTTATTAACCAACTGATTATAACAGCACACGAGAATTTCTATGAGAGAGAGTGATCGAACATACAAATGTTGCCGGGAAGGGTATTTTCAAATGCCTTCCAGGATTATTTTATATGCCACAATTGATCAAGATGGAACCGACAGCTTTAGATACTCGTTGTGCTACGGATTTTTACCGTTCAAGAAAAATCCATCAACCCTGGTTGGGGTTGAATCCATGAACATCGGGTTCTGAGGCAAACGCTATGTCCCAAGACCACTGAGGTTAGCCATACTTTTAATTATTTTTGTGTGCGTATCATCTCACTACCCAACTGGAATACCCCTTAATTTACACTCAGGGGATAGGATTGATGAAAGTAGAATTTAAGGGAAATATACTTACTTTTTCGTGGGAAATCGTATAGAAAATAACATTCTCAGTATATACTGTACAGCAAATATTCAAAACCGGACTTCCCAGTTATCTGCAATCCAACAAATTATGAGAACGAAATCTTAGAATATATTGCTACCATGTATGAAGGTAATTTTTATTAATTTAACTGTTTTTTTTTAACAAAAAGTTTGAACTTTTATTTTTAAAGCCATTTTATTAACTTCACTTGGTATAAATTTGTGTAATTTAGATTTATAAAACTTAAAAAATAAATGCAAAAAACTAGGTTACAACTAAAAAAAACCTACTGTTAAAAGTATGTAAAACTAAAACGCATAAAATATATTTAGTTATATTCTAATCGCAACAATATCGTTTCAAACAGAAGGGTTTTCAAAATTCCCTCACTCCAAAATACATCGATAGTATTGTAGGCCTGCATGTGTGAACTAAATAATGGCTAGGTATGATTGATGTGTGACCGATGCATCAACCAGTTTTCGGCATTGAAGCCACACGTTCCAACTAAATACGAAGCTATAAGTTAGATGATGTCAAAAAATAACCTTTTTCAAACCAAAATTCCTGCGGTTAGAATAGAAGAAAATTTATTTTCTACTTTTCATTTCGTCTTATTGTTAATATAAGAGTCTTATTTCTACCTAATAACAACTTGTTTTTTCCTTTGGTTTTTATTTATTTAGTAACTGGTGCTAGTTGGTTACCAGATTTCATATAAATGTAAATTATACCACTGTAGCTTTTTTATCTGGTACGTCACTCTAATGTTACTAATGACTTGATCCGTGATAAAGGGTCACAAAAGAATTTAAAAAATGGCGTTTTTTTTACCACAACTCACTACCCCTCTGGCCTATAGAGATAAATCCATGTCGTCAGTCCACAATCGAGTCATACACACCGAGTGGCTGCCATCTGTTGGCGAATACAGTGATACCTCTGTGGAAATAGGGTGTCATCTGATTAGCACAACTAACCCCCTAGCCATCAACCTCAGTTTTTTTGGACCAGAACCACTATTATTTCATCAAGGTAGCTCATCAATTGGACTCACGAGGCTGAGCTGACCCAGATTTAGACCTACTGTTTCACAGAAGTGCCAGAGATCGAACCCAGGACCTCTAGCCGCTAGACCACAGAGGTGGTCACACAGCCGGGATATACACATTTTAATTATATTAATAGGCAGGAACGAGGAAGATAGGATTTATATTAAATGTTCCTTAATTTGCATGGAGGAAGAGAGGCTCACCATTTAATAAAGAGCACCCTCACTAAATCCGGGAGGGATTATAGCTCTGACCTCCTCGTCCCCGGAAAACTAGACGGGATGAGCCCAACATTTAGTCAGCGTGAGATGACAAAACCAACCTTAAAATTATTATATATCAATCCAGCCGGGATTCAAACCAAGACAAATAGCACGCACACCCGTGGGCACACGAAATAAACGTTAGGCTCAGCTAGTTTGGTTTTCTGGAGATGGTAATGGAGATGTTTGAATCCCATCTGAGTGCACTGGAGGTAATTTTCTCTGGATTGTTTATACTTCTTTCCTTATGCACAGATTCGAAAATTATTCCTTCCTCTTCCCTACCTCCATAGTGTTATTATTATTATTATTATTATTATTATTATTATTATTATCACCGCGTCTTACTACCCTTTCGGGTTATACGCACATACGCTAATGTGTAATGGTAGGGTGATTGTGAGATGAAATGGAGGACCTACAGCTTAACGTGGAATCCGAACCACGGTGGAAGCCTGGCATTCCCCACATTCACAAGATGTATTGTCAGAGGTGAAGGAAGGGTTTGGTAATCAGATAAATCCATGCCGGGACTGAGGATTGAACCCCGGCCGCCAGCACAGAAGTCTGACACCTTACCCCTAGACCGCCAGGTCACCCACCATAGTGTTGTTATTTAGGGATTGATTCCCCATATGGGTAATATATTTTGGTTTAATTTCATTCGTGGTCTTTTACGTGCTCTTTCTTAACTGACTGATTATATCAGCGCACGACATATAAACTAGCTTATATATACAACAGTCACAACATCCAGCCCCGGCCGTTAATTATTCATCAATGTGAAAGTGGAAACACAAATTTTAGCAATGATAAATTTGTCGCCCAAGTCAAGAATCAAACTCGGGACCTTTTGTTTAATAGGCAGATACTCTACCCACTGAGCTAACTGGCCTCGTGCTATAGTGGTCAAAGGCCTTGACCTAGAAGTCCCGGACTCGATTCCCGGCTGGTACTGGAGGATTTTAATCGAAAGGGTAGTGATTCCAATATTCACCAGGGTTTGGTTAATTAAGTTTAAGATAGATCAAGATCATCATTGGCTCAACCCATTTATAGCTATTTTCATTAACTCACCTCATCAATTCGGTCAACTTCTGGGCATATATATATATATATATATATATATATGTGTGTGTGTGTGTGTGTGTGTGTG
>CABFOW010001171.1:78622-89464 GCA_902141385.1 Timema californicum | reverse complement strand
TCCATAAAAATGTGGGTACATTTTCTTTAAATATAATATTTCCCTTATCTATAAAACCATTAGAGTAACATAAGCGTATATCCCGAACGGTTAGTAAGACACGATGCTAAAAAAAAAAAGTTAAATGTAAAGAAAATCTCCTCTGCTAATTCCTGATGCCTGTGACCAATATTAAAGAACTTTTTTTTAATCAATGTGTTCAGACAATTAAATCAAATGTATCCACTGAAGCAATATTGCATTTACTTTGTATCAAAAAGTGTTTTGTTGTAAAAACCGCCACAAAAAATTCTTTAAACAACGTGCCCTTCCCTCAGCCATTAATTTTAGCGTATGGCATTACTCACATGCAGGGATATGACATCCAGTTCAGTCGCCTGAATGTAGACTATTAACCACTCTGGTGGTACAGTGGCCCGGGGTACAGCTATGAAGATTGTCTACACGTACAGTACATCTAATGAGAGGATGTGATGATAGTGAATATGAAGGTGTGGGCCAGTGGGAGTCTTAAACCTAACTTAAACCTAATTTACCAACCCCTGGTGATCGTTAGAATAGTTCCCTTTAAGGTAAAATTAAACACATTACCAACCGGGGATAAAACCCGGGACCCTAGACTCGCAGTCAGGTGCACTGACCACTATACCATGGGGCCGGGACCCTCATTTATTTAATGGTAAGGGGAAGGAGGGTTGTTTAGAAGACATGCGCTGACATTAGCGTGGAGAGGGGATGGGAAAACTACTCACTACTTTTCTCACCGTGCCGAAATTAAAACATAATCCTTCCGGTCACCGGCAAGCCAGCGAGACTGACCTCCTAGATCGTGTGACCAACAATGTAAGTGTTCATTTGTTTTAGTACAGCATCTTATCACCCGTTCGGTTTATACGTCTCTGTACCAGTTACACTAACGGATTAGGGATTAGGAAGGCTTACTTGAGAGTAAATGCACCTGCATTAGTGTGAAGGGAGAGTGGAAACCCATAAAGTAAAACCACCCTCAGTGCACTTGACCAGGCTCGAACCTCCATCTCTCCGTCCTCGACAGTCTAGTCTAACACGATAGTAGATGAGACAACGTGGCCACCGAAGCGGGTCTTCATTTTATTAAACTCCTTACTAAACCATGAACTTAATCATTGAAAGCAATGCCCAGGATCTAAACTAGAGTATATTTCTAAGCACTGAGCTAAGGAAACTGGATTTCCTCACAGATCCCACCCTAAAGGGGCTTCCCTCTAAACCTAGTTTGTGGTTGGGGTATTGAAAGGGCGTGAACGTGGTCGGTTGTGGATAGGGTAAGGGGGTGGGGAGGGGGGGGCGATGTCGTTCAGGGAACACGCTCTGTGGAGCGAGCCAGCCGGACGACGGTCTGGGATGGAAGGTTGTTGGGTCGGTTAAAGGGGGGGTTGGGGGGGGAGTTGTACAGAGGAAAGTTCAGATTTTCCGTTACAACTTCCTCGTAACTGAGTTTCAGTGGCTTTTGCCGGTTCTAGGGTTAGGAAGGTGGCGCCAGTGGCGCGCGACGCTGGTAATTATCGGGTTCATGCCCTGATGGGAAATAAAGGGGGATTTAGCAGTGAGGAAGGGGGAATGCTTGTTAAATCACACCCTATAGGTTGGTGGAGCATTTTTGGGGCAGATATGTTTGACCCTTTAGTTCGGTCAAGTACTTGTCAACTTGTAGCCGAACTATGGTAGGGGAAGTGGTGACGGCTAGGAAAGTTACCATGTTTCCATTCAACAAACCATATGATATCCAATACCATAATTATGTTGAGTGGTTGATACTTTTGGAAGTCTAAACGTTCACAACAAACAATTGGTTTTTAATTATCTTTCATTTTTTTTAAATCGATTTTACATTATTTAAACGCGAGTTTATGGTAATAACTGTTTGGGTGTTTTGTTGTTGTGGGAAAGTGAGGTCTGCGGTTCCCTTTAAATGTTTACAAATGAGAGCTTATAAAATTCCGCACTTTTTTCACAAACCAAAATGGCGAGGCAGCTGAAACAAGGGAGTTTGATGACGTCATATAAACGGTCTTTGGTTGTGTTAATGCGTTGTTTACAAAATAAACACGTTTTATTTTGAAAATAGCGTTTTATAAACCTCGTTCTCTCTATATATAAGTGGTAAAAAACATATTGTTTATTTTGGTGCCCAGTTATAACAAGTTACAAGTGTGACTGTAATATTTTAATTTATTATTTCCCGTACCATAATATATCTTTTTGCCACAACCTCAAAACAAAACAAAAATAATAGTTTCATTAAGATATTTCGTTCTTTCGATGAGTTACGAAAACTACCAATACAATTAATCCCTAGGGAAGAATATTATTAGACTCGTTTGATAAAAAAAATTTATTGATAATATAGTATTAGTTAGCAAATAATCATTTTTATTTATTTATTTATTTAGTTTAATTTAGGTATTTATTGTGCGCGTTCTGAATCGACTGATTATATCAGCACATGATAATTTATTTGTATTATAGAGAGAGCAAAAGAACCTATAGATTTTACCGCAGTAAAGTATTTTCAAAATTTTTCCAATTTTTTTCTACACTACACAATTGGTATGGGACCAACGGCTTCACTTCCCTTCAGAAGGAAGTTGTGCTGCGGAAATGTATCGCTCAAGACAAATCCGTCGACTACAGTTGGGTTTGAACCCATGAACATCTGGTCCTGAGGCGAGCTTTTAACCCCAAGACCACCGAGGTCAGCCAAATGAGTATTTCACATTATATTTAATGACTTTAGTGACTTTAAGCCAATGTTTACAATTAAAAAACCTTTTTCTAGATGTCACCATCTCTCCTACCGTAGATGGGGTGTAGTATACAAATCTTAACGTGGGATTAAAGAGGACAGGGAGTTAAGGCGGGTTTGTTTGGAGTTTTATATGATAAAATGTTTTATGGCGAAAATAAATAAAACATTTCTCCAGTAGATACATTTATGTTAATTTTCTACATTTAGGAATCTCATCATTTCTTGAATGAACGTAGCGAAATTCGAGCGTAGATTTTGGTATTTTTTTGAAAATTTTCTCATTAGATAACCCTATTCCATACCAAATATTCGAGAGTTTGTGAGATTATTATGTGTTGCAAATTAAATTAAATGTATTTACTGAAGCCATATTTTATTTATTTTAACCAAAAATTACCGCCTCTGTGATCTAGTGGTCTTCCTGGCTACGGGTCCAGAGTTCCCGAGTTCGATCCACGGTACTTCCATATTTTCTATGAAGCAGTGGGGGTGGAATGGGCTCAAATTCAGCCTCGTGAAGACAAATGAGGGGTTACTTGAATGAAAAAATAGCAGCTCCGGTCTATAAAACTGAGATTAATTACCTGCTGGTTCCTTGTACTAACCACATGACACACTATCCGAAGAAGCTGATACAATCTTCTCTAGCAGTCAGTGGGTACTAGGTAAGTATAGCTATATTGCGAGTTGACACTACCAAACTTTTTTTTCAGCCAAAAAATTGTGTTTGTTAAAAAAAACTGCCAATAATACTGATCTTAACTTCTTTTTAGCGCTACATCTTACTACCTTTGCAGGTTATACGCATATGTAACGCTAATTATATAACGATGAGGAAGGTTGAATTTAGGAAAAATGTACCCGAAATTGCATGGAATTGGATTGGAAAACTATTTTGGAAAAACTTAAATGAGCCCAACCAACATTCGAACCCCAATATCCCTGTCATCAGCAGTCTAGTCTAACCCACAATTTACGCCTTAGACCATGAAGCCACCAAAACAGGTCTGAGCTTAACTGACGTCCACCTTATGGCTCCAGAATTTGACTACAGGCTATGGTTGAGAAATTATCTCTCACCGAGAGGTGTGGTCTATAGTTAAGTTAAGTTAACCACAAATACAACCAACTCAGTCATGTGCAGATGTTAAATGAGTATAGAAGAATCTGGTAGAAGGAACCTTTTTTTAAATACTACAAAACAAGAATTGCAGTCAACAATATATTGATACTTATAGATATTGGTAACCTCGATCAAAAGTGACAGTAGAAAAACACATGACTTGACCTATGAATACGTTAAAAGTCATATAAGGTTCTTCCCCTGAAAATTGGAAGAGATCAAGCTGGGGGTGTACTGAGGGTATTATTACCTAACTCATTTGTTTGTTTACATATTTGGATTGACCGGTCGGGTATTAAGACGAAGAGATCAAGCTGGGGGTGTAGAGAACGCAAGCAAAAATAAGTGTTTTTATATCAAAACTTTTTGTTTGTAAAAATAAATCAAATATTGCTCCAGTAAAAACATAGACTTTAATTTTCTTCACATGATTATATCAAGAGTTGATGAATATCTCTCAAGGATGTCCTAGAATTTAATGATAACATTTATCTTCATTTAAAAAGTTTGTTACCAAATGCCACTATTCTCATGTCAGATATTTAACAAATGTTGATAGAACCATGTGAAGAAAATTACACTCCATGTTTCTACTAAAGCAAAACTGTATTTATTTTGGCCAAAACCCGCCTCTGGGGCGTAGTTGGTTAACGCGCTTGTCGTGTTGAGGACGGGGAGATCGAGGTTCGAATCTCGGTCGGATGAACTGGGGGTGGTTTTTCCTGAATGGTTTTCCACTCTCTCTCCACGCAAATGTGGGTTCACTTCCTCTAATTCATCCTTCCCAATTCCTAATCCATTAGCGTAATTAGTACTTAAAGTGTATAACCCTAACGGGTAGTAAGACGTGGTGCTAAATAATAATAATAATAATATTTTGGCCAAAAAACTGTTTTGCAATAAAAATTACAAATCACTTACCTTTTCCCAAGTCACCTACATTCTCACCTTAAGAAAATAAACTATACTGAGGATGACCCCGTGCATAGATAGTAAATTATTTGAGTGGCCTTACTTAACCTGTAATTGAATCAGGGTCCATGAGATTTTAGTTCAGAAATCAACATTACTAACCACTTTTTCATGAAGTTCACCAAAAAAACATGATAAATAGATCTCTTTTTATTTTCTCCGCCATTTTCACCTCACCCCTAAAAAAATGGGGGATACGGGGGTAATTTATAGTTGGCTTGTTTAGTAGCGTCAATACGATCCGGACCCCTCCGGACATTTTTTATTCGGTCGTCGGAAGTTGTGCAAATATATTTGCATCCCTTTTTGTGTGTCGTTTCCTCTTTGGTAAAGGCGTAAAGTAGCGTGTTCATTTTAGAAGCATTAAGCTGACAATGCAGATTTATTCATGAGCTGTGGACGGTGATTTTGTTTCGACTATATACGTACACGCTATGTTGAGAGTTGAGTTAAGTAGTAGCACCCTTCAATACACCTCCAAGATCTCTTGGTATGAATCTTGTTTACACCCAGACGTTTTGGGTCAAGGAAGTTCTTAGTATAGGACAAAATTGAAATAAAGATATTCTTTCATAGTTTAAAAAAATACTCTAGAAACACTAAGTTAATATTAGATAAACACAATAATATTTTTAATGTCATACTAGTAGCCCTATTGTATGATTCTGATAAAAATAAACTTGTAGAAATATTCTGTAAATCGAAAAATGGCACCTAGACACGGGAATCGAACCCCTATCCAGGTGTCATTTTTCAATTTATAGAATATGATATCTAGATGTGACTGTAACCATAACAAACAAATAAAATAACTTTGCTATTTAACCCATTTTAGAAAATAGTATGTAATGATATTGATTTGGATTAATCTAAATTATGTTAAAAGTCATGGATGAAGGTAATTTTTCTTTAAAGTAATATATGTAGAGTATCCTTTTAAGATTCATCCATGATGAAACACGCGCTTCTCAGAAACAATGTGAAAAAGATTTCACCCCTAAAATATATTTGTTATACCATATTTCTTGTTAAAAGAATAACTGCGTCAATCCTTGCTAAAAGGAACAACTTCATAGTATTTGGCAGAAGACGCCATTTCTCTATACCAATAAGAAGCTAGCCTTCACAAAACCTGTCGCCAGGTCTCTTTCTATTGGTTAGTTTTACATTATTTACCAGGGGAAAAAAAGGCAAGGGGTGTGTTATATATAAACTATTGTGCGTATGTTTAAGGCACCTCCGGGACCAAACATATACACCGAGATCACGCTCACGCACAAGTCAGTCTAACACAGTATAATATAAATCATATCAATATCACAAGTGTGCAGTGATATAAAACATTTAATTGAAATATGTACAAGTAATTTACAGGTGTAATTTAAATAAACCGTGTGTGAAATAACAGCCATCAACATTTCTCTTTCTTTAATTATATTAATATACCGATTTAATTAGTGCTCGAACACGGAGCTATAGACAGCTGATTAAACGGTATATTTTCCGTACAGTGGTGATAGGCGCTCGATCACGGAGCTTTATACAACCTATAAAATCATCACAGCATTATATCAGGGAATTAATCCGTAATGTTTCAATCGACGCCCAAAGCGGGGTGATTGATCACATAGTTCTACGATTGACGCCCAAAGAGCGGCGCGATTATTTCATAGTGTTTACAATTGACGCCCAAAGAGAGGCGCTTCTAACCGATAGTATTATAAGTAACATATTTATTTGCGGCTATCATTGATAACAATTTTTTTTAATTAGTGTTATATTATAGCTAAAGAAAATATCTATTAAAAAAATGACAGCTGAAGATAACACGAGTTGATGTAAAGCAGTGTTTTGGTAGGAAGAATCTATTTGATAAGATAAAAAGTTATTAAACCTGATTGAAAGCTAACTGCTTCATACGTTTATCTGTTACTAACACTTTTGAGATATTCCATCAATACATACTGAATAACACTATTAATGTGATAAAATGGGATCAATGTTGATAGTAAAACACAACAATAAAATGGATGACTGTTCGAATCTTACTGTGAAAGTTATTTTAGTACATTTTGTAATTGTCATAAATGTTTCTTCTTAGGAAGGTAATTATAAATTTATTTGTCTTTGCATGACACCAGAGTTCACTATAAACTCCCACGATAACCACTAGCTTAGCTCAATAGAAATAACATGATTACAGTATCGTGTAGTGTTGCCAGTGTAAGCAATGGGGGTTTAAAATTAACATAAGATATGTTCTCATCATTCAATAAAATATGCATTGGTCAGGTATCAACGTATATACTTTTCCCATGTGAGGCATTTAGAACAGAGACTATGTATGTTTGGACAAATGGGGACCGTGGGAGTGATAACAAATCACAGGTACAGTTTTAACAATCTCTGACCTATTTGGTGGTTGCAGGGTCGAAGGCGTTACTCTCTCAGTAGACTAGACTGCCGACGACGGCGAGAGTCAAGGTTCGGATTTCTATCGGATGTACTGAGGGTGGTTTTCCACTCTCTTTACACTAAAATGTGATTACACTCAATACAACTAAAACTTTCCTAACCCCTGAAAGCATTAGCGTAATTAGTACACAAGCGTATAACCCAAACCGGTAGTAAAACGCGGTACTAAAATAAAAGCAAGCTGTGCTTACCCCTGGTAGCACTCCACGACACCACTGCGTGACACCATTCTGCGCCTCATCCCCAAATAATTGTTTTATAGTTACTTATACGAATGGTTGCCTCTATAGTGTGTTTGACTTTAATAGGGGTGACCTGGAGGTCTAGGGGTAAGGTGTCAGACTTCTATGCTGGCGGCCGGGGTTCAATCCTCGGTCCCGGCACAGATTTATCTGATTACCAAACCCTTCCTACACCTCTGACAAGACATATTGTGAATGTGGGGAATGCCAGGCCTCCACCGTGGTTCGGATCTCACGTTAAACTGTAGGTCCTCCATTTCATCTCACAATCACCCTACCATTACACATTAGCGTATGTGCGTATAACCCGAACGGGTAGTAAGACGCGGTGCTAATAATACTATAATACTTTAATAGGTGAGTTCTGGGATTGATCTACATTGGTTGCACTGGGTGTACTTTTTTAATATGAGAGGTTGAAGAAATTTGCTGCACCATTTTTTATATATAAATGTATATTTTATTACGGTGTTCCCTTAGGTTATAGTGAGAAATAATACTGGAAGCCGGTATGTAAAACTAGCGGCCTGGACCAAATTCACGACATGTGCGGCCCTCAAATCTTATTATGGACCAACATACAATAATTATTTTTATAAATGTAGTAGAATTACACAATTGGGGAATGCAACAATTTGAAAATCTGACTATAAAATGTTATTGTTTATTTTAGCATCGCGTCTTATTATCTGTTCAGACTACAAGTATATTTACATATGCTAATGAATTAGGTATTAGTAAGGTTGAATTGAGATTAAATGTACTCCCATTTGCGGGGAGGAAGAGTGAAAAACCATTTAGAAATTCAACCACTATATACATTACCGAGATTCGAGCCCCGATCCCCCTGTGTCTGGCAGTTTACACCTTAGACCATGTTCAGATCTCCAGGTAAAGAATTACACGGGTTTTAGGGGGTGAAAAGACAATTATCTCCACGTATTGAGATTAGGATTGGGGATAACAAATGTCGGTGCTACGAGACGTCAAAGTTAGTGCTTTATGCACCTTGGAGGTAGGCAACACTTGCAGCACGCCACGCGGACACCCCTCCCTCCCCTGACACACGTGATGGTGTCGTACAGACGTTCTGCTGCCAGTTTGTAGCTCCCATAAGAAGTACACTTCCCTAGTCAAGATGTCTCTCAATATCGGCCCTTGTCCAGGCCAAAAACTATACCTTTGAAAGAATCAGCAATTCCTTGTGGGTGCCTGTTGTCAGGAGATTCAATGTCTGTCTTTGACGTCTCGTAGCACCCCTATTTAGTGTCACTGGTCCCAAGTGTATCACGTGGAAATACTTGTCTTGTCACACCCTTACACCTGTATAATTTTCACCTGGAGGTCTAAATGACTCTGTGTATGGACAACGCTAGATTGTGAGGAGGGTGATCTTTAAGTGTGTGCGAACCTTCGAAATCTCTCATTTAAATCTGAATCTTGGTTAGATTCTGATTGTATTCAAAATCTCTCATTTAAATCTGAATCTTAGTTAGATTCTGATTGTATTCAAAATCTCTAATTCAAATCTGAATTTTAGTTAGATTTGGATACTATTCAAAATCTCTAATTCAAATCTGAATCTTAGTTAGATTCGGATACTATTCAAAATCTCTAATTCAAATCTGAATCTTAGTTAGACTCGGATACTATCCGAAAGCTCTAATTCAAATCTGAATCTTAGTTGGATTCGGATTCTATTAGAAATTTTGAATCTCAAATAAATCTTAGAATCGAATTTTATGGATTTAGCTCAAAATTTGAATCTATAATAATTTATAAATAATTAACAAATTAATATAAGCAGACCGTAAACCTGTTGCGTGGGATAGTGAATGGAAAAATTAGCTTTAGTTCCAAGTCGTAAAGGAATAACGTGGAGGACAATATTGTTTGTGATATTGAATACCTGGTACTGTGATTAATAAAAATAGTGTGTGATTTTTACTTGATTTTTAACTTTTTGAGATTAGTGCTAATAACTACATTTTTTTAATAACCTAAAAATGTATCTAAGATAGTAAAATTAATCTATTCATATATGGACCTATTTTGTTTAAATGTTTGATAAAAAAATGTTCAAGCATGGGATTAGACTAGGATTCAATTCAATAAAATACATTTAACATGAGATTCGATTCGAACTCAACTCAAAACATTTTTGTAGGCATGAGATTCGATTCGGGTTCGATTCGAGTTAGTTAACCAAGATTCGGATTTGATTAGAAATTTAAAATGATGGACTCACACAGGTTTAGTGATCTCATTTTCTTCTTAATTTGTAAGGTAATGTAAGTTGGAGCTCTTTTTCCATATTGTTTTTTTTTTAATGCTGCCCCTCTATATTTTCAATTTTAAATGTGGCACTTAGTATCAAATAAGTTCGGCACACTTGCTACATACAGTTATTTTTTGTGTTTATTCCTTTTCTTCACCTTTTATGTGGCAGAATCTCTGTATCTTGACTAGTTCGTATTCACTCTTTCACTCTCAACTTCTCTTAAGATTAAATGTACCTGTTCATGTTCATTCTCAAGCTTTATTTTCCACCTTTTTCCCCCTACGCGTCTAACTTACACAAATATATTAATTACGCTAGTGGGGTAAAGACCAGGCAGGTAGCATTAAAAGAAAATGTGCCCACATTTGTGTGAAATGATAGTGGGGAATCATTTATGGAAAACTCCTTGAGTACACCCAGCTGGGATTTGAACCTCAGCAAACCAGACTAAATGTACATGAAATTTAGACCACGTGCCCACCGGCGTGGGTTCACTCTCGAGCTGTTTAGGACTGGGTGTATATGGTATATATTCCCCCTCAAGCTGTTTAATACTAACTACCTAATTGCATAATTATAAGAACTCCCATCTTGTATAAAACGAATAGTAATCGTTTATATTAACTCTCGGCTTGTGTACTATCAAGTATAGCTGTTCATACTCACTTTCAGCTTGTCCAAGATGAAGTGTATAACGGAAAGTGAAATTTCCGCTGAGAGGGAAAAGGGTGGTGAGGGAAAGAGGAGGGTACAGGCAAGGCTAGTTTCGTGTACATCAACAACATATACGCATGTGAACTTTGCTATTTAGAGTAATTAATTAAAAACCACAAAATGGGGCTGAATTAATATACTTTTCAACAGAACTATAGGGATTAATAAACACCTATTTTGCAATCAAACAAGTAAGGTAATTGATCAATTTTTTTATAAATATTCAGTTAACTATATATATATATAT
>CABFOW010001171.1:63629-77547 GCA_902141385.1 Timema californicum | reverse complement strand
TTTTTTTTTTTTTTTTTTTTTTTTTCAAAAAAGATATTGTAAAAATCCTCAAATATTATAATTTTTTCCTTCACATCGCTTATTAACATTATGTTGCTCTGAGATAAAATGGTGACGTTTTTATTTCCTCTTAGTTCTTATAGCCAAATAAATAGTCCTAATTTAGACTAGTTAACGCAGTTATGTGTCAGATTAATTTATTGGGGGGCCCTGCAAATGACCCCGCCTACAGCCCCACATATCCTAGAGCCGCCTCTATGTACAATCTACTCGCATTTAACTACACGGATGGGGTATGGATGAAAAATATTAAATTTAGAGGGAATGTACCATAATTTGTGTAGAGGGAGAGAAAGAAGTAATTTATGAAAAGCCCCCTTCACTACACCCGGTAAAGATTCGAACCCCAACCTCCCTGTCACTGGTAAACCAAACTATATGAGCTTGACGTTCAAACAACGTGGCCACCGAAAGCGTAAACAGGTCTACCGTTCGAACGCTCCTAGACACCACCCGCCTCAACTGGAACTCCCACCGGACGGACGACCCCCTGATATTCAGGTAGCAGAGTAGCTGATAAGAGGCGTCACTCAACTTGAAACGAACGAGTGGCAGGTTGTTGAATCCTACCACCTCCCCCATCGTTCAATACAGCGCCACAAGAGTGTCCCATCCTCTGCACACTACATTGTTCAGCCAATGTGTAGAGGGGGGAGGGGGGTGACTCGATGAAGCGCACTTGAATGCGTCGCGTCGCGTCACGTCATGCGGACTTCCACTATCTCATTTCCTCCCTCGATATTTCGGGCGCCCTAAGATAGAGGGTTCGTAAATACGAGGGGCAGATGAATTGGATGGAATTCTCTCCATCACGACATTTTTCAAACAAATATATTTTTTTTTAATTCAACACCACTTCTCACTACCTATTCTGTAAAACACTTATCTAATAATTAATCTAATATGCTAGGTGTGATGAAGTTTGAATATAGAGGACGTGTACCCGAATTATCGTAGAGTAACAGTGTAAGATCATTTAGGAAAAAGAACTTCAGTACATCTGAACGTGATTTTAACCCCAATCTTCCCCAAAATGGCAGTCCACTTTATTACGAGTGTGTCAACATTAATTAATATATTCTGAACTGTATACACAGAAATTATATACACAAATACTTAATTGTTTTTTCTTGGATCAGTTTATTCTTTGATATTTCTCAAACAACCATCCTAGGAAAAAATCTGAATTGTTTGAGAAATTATTCTGAAAGGATATAATTCATACATTTAGGAAATACACACAGGACACAAAGATGACAATAGTGACCAAAATCTAAGGTGTTATATTGATAAACGCTTAAAGTTAGGTTTTAAAGTTTCACTTAAACTAAGTTATGAATTAAAATAATAATATTAAAAATAACTTTTATCTGTATTTGAGTGAATGTAAAACTTTATCTTATGTCTCAAAAGAAGCATTTGTTACACCAAAATTACCGAGATTGCTATATTTTTGGGGAATTATTGAGAATTAAATGTCTAAGCTCTAAGGAATGTAGTTTGAAACCTTGGCTCATTTAGTAGCGTGTCTGCCTACTGAATTAAAGGGGCTGGGTTTGATTTCTGGAAGGAACTAAAAAGTATAATTTAGGAAATTTTAGGTTCTTCCTTTTTAAATAATGAATGTATGGCCCAGGGAATGAGCGCTAACCATTTCGGTTACCGTATGGTCTAAGGCGCTACTCTTGCAATAGACTAGAATGCCGACGATGGGTAGGTTGGAGTTCGATCCCGGTTGGGTGTATTGAGGGTGGTTTTTACTCAATGGTTTTCTACTCTCTACGAGTACACTTTTTTTTATAAATTCGACCTTCATAATCCCTAAAAAAAACTTTCATAAAAAACACTTTAAGTATACCGGAGAGAGATTTTAATCTCGAACTTCTCTTTATCGGCAGTCCAGTCTTCTGCGATAGTGACGCCTTAGACCATTCGATCACTGAAGTGGGTCACATGTTGTTAATCACTAGGTACTTTTCTAGATTGTCAGTAGTAATAGATTTTATATTATATTTTAAGATAGAATATTTTTAATAGTTTTAAAAGATACTTCACACGATGTCAAGGGACAAAATTTCATATTTTCCATTTCTGAAGAAGTTGAACCTTTCTCTTGCGATGACATGCCGTTTCCTCCCAAAATGTCTGCCACTGTTTCAATCATCCTTCTCCTGACTAACGCTCATTGGAAGCTATTTAACAAGTGTAGATTTTCAAACCCACTCCAAACAATTATGCCGCAACTTAACAATTTCTAAGAAACTGGACTCCTTCTTTCAGCATAAAATCCATTCCGTATGATAAAGAAAGAGGTCAGAGCTGAAATGGGCTCTTATTCACAAAACAGGCAAAATCCAACATAATAGATAACTATAGGCGCTATAAAATTAACAAATAATATTCTTAATAGCATTAAATGAATATATATCTCAGTTGCTTATGTTTAGCGATCAAGGAAAAGGCAAATAGGAAATAAATGGTACGGAACTCCGCACGGACTTTCTCACTCTATTGCTTAAAATTGGAGATATTTATTCAAAACTCGTAATATATGTAAAACGAAATAATATACATTAGCAAACCCGAGAAAAAATTACGTTATATTTAGGTAAAACATTTTTTGATTCCCGGTTTTAAATTTTATAATTTTTATTTTTAAAGAACTGAAGTCCTTTTTTGTATATTTGGATTTTAAAAAAATCTAAATTTGATCCACAAGGATCAACACTTCGTATTCAAATTTCGACTTCCGGTTAAAATTTTCAACATTTTATTAGAGGTTGCACATCTTGTGGTTATCGCATTGCTATTAAATTCCTCATTTATAAATTTAAACCAATAAAAGAGGTAAATATTGACTATTGAGTCTAAAATGAGAAAGATAGATCATTGCTGTACAAACATTTCCCCTAAAAGGTTAAAGAAAAAAGAACATAAAACTTTTTGATGGACTTACTTATCTACTAACTATATGGCATTAGATAATTATTACGTTAAAATTTAAGTAGTATATATATATAGGGAAATGTTCCATATAATAAGCCCTCACGTGACTTTATAGTTAAAAGTTTACTCATAAAATGATATCAGACTTACATAGATTTTTATCTTTCGGTGTTTAGTTTGAATCCAATTTTCCCCGATCACACCACGATGAGAACTTTAAGACATTAACCAGCCCCTCTTTCAGCTCTCTATTTATTGCACCAAACCAATCAAGTAATAATCGAGCTGTTAATATTTGTAACCAAAGAGAAGTATTTCGTTTACCGAGATACAACTATACACACATGATGGTCTCCATGGTGTAAACCAAGAATGATTATACAGGCCTTCTCAAATAGCAGGAAAAAGATGGAAAATTTGCTAGAAAACTTGGGTTTTAATTTTAGACTAATATTTTTCCCGACGTCCTGGACCCCTAACACTTGTTTGGTTTGTCTAGCTAAAGCTCGTTTTTCAAAATAGGTTAAGCCATTTTCTCGTAATTTCAAATATCGGAAATGGGCTTACCAAATTATATAATAAAATACATAATATGGTAAAATGGCATGCCTTTGACTATCTGCGTATACCAGATGGTTATTTAAAAAATAATAAAAATATATCCTTAAACAAAGGAAACTACTTGTCAAAGTTAACGTTTTCATAAAATATGACGTCAATTCAGTGGAATAGTTTGTATTATATTCCAAAATCAGTATGTAAGTAATACAGTTTGTAACAAAATAGAAATGTATGCTTTAACCCAAATAAAACTACCAATAAAGATATATTATTTTAACTAAGGGCTTCGTAGTCTATTAGTCTGGGTTTATTGACATTAATAACTTAAAAAATATATTTTTTGAGTTGTAACAAAGTTGCGCTCTTTTTTATTTTCTCTCTGGTATGCTATATATTATTTCTTTAAGAAATGTTGTATCAGTGGACTTTAGTTTTAGTTTAAAATTGCTTTTATAATACTTTGATATAAACAACAATCTATTCTTTTAAGTCAATCCCGATTCTTCGAAGAGAAACACTGTATCGAAAAGGGAAATACAAAATTACTTTAAAGGCCAAATATAAAAGTATGTTTCTATTTTTTTTAACTATTTTTTTAGTGCTGCGTCTTACTACCTGTTCGGGTGGCACGCCTATATACAGTAGCCCCATGGCTTGTTTGGTACTGCCTGACAGCTCACAGCTGACAGCTAAAAGCTTTGAAAAGTTACCAGACCAAAATATGTATCCCTACGCCGAACCATATGATCTGCAAAAACATGTGTTTAGCATCTGTCACTTCTGACAGTCAAAATTTAGGTATATACCTAAATGTTGACCGTCAAAAGTCAGCTGTGAGCTGTCAGTCAGTACCAAAGAAGCCATGGGACTACTGTACTTATCAAGCTAATGTGTTAGGGACTAGGAATGTTGAATTTTGATTAAGTGTATTAGCATTTGCATGGAGGGAGACTGTAAAATAATTTAGGAAAAAAGCCTCAGTACACCAGACCTAGATCTAGCCCCAATCTTCCCGTAATCAGCAATATTATATATTGCTATAGTGACACCTAAGACCATGCAGCCACTGAAGTGGGTCTCTGTAACTATTAGCTAATATATTAAAATAAAAGGATATCCGCACCGATGGTCAAGGTATTAGGCCCTCAAGAAGACGGATTTCCGTTAACACGAAGGTCAAGGTTCGAATCACGGCTAGCTGTATCAGAGTTGATTTTTCAAATGTAATTTTTCATTGAAATTTTTACATTTTCCATTTCATTGTATGTAAATTGGGGGCACTTCTTCCAAAACACTCTTTCTCATCCCTAATCCTTACATTTAGTCGTTAATAGCTTTGGTGTAAAACTAACAAATTGGCAAGGGGACTAAGCATCCATCTCGTTTAGTCTGGTTTTCTTGTGACAGAGAGGACGGGGCTCGAAACCCAAACTGCTTTATTAAGGTTATTTTTTCCTAATTGGTTTCCCAAACTTCCTTTACGATAATGGGGGTACCTTTCCTCTAAATTCAAGCTTTCTGATATAACTTATTGCATTAGTATAGTTAAATGTGGATATCCTGGATGGTAAACATAACGTGGTATGAAAATATATAGTACAGTGCACCAAACAGATTTTCTCTCTCTTTTATCTTAAAATAGACACAGTTAGTAAAAACTCAAAAATATTGTGAAACAAAATTAAACACACTGTTACAGAAACACTCCACCAAAGAGAATAAATGAAATAATTATATTGTTACATAGACATTTAGAAAAGAGCAATATGTCTGTCCACCAAAGAGCATAATCAATTTCTAAGTTCCCCATAAAAATATTATGTTTATATTTCAGAAACTATTGGTTTTATAAAGAAGGATTTTGATTAAAATCTTTTTATTTTTAGTAGAACTACAACTTTATCATTGTTTGTTACTTTGTATCTGAAATAGTTGTGGAGATACGATCAAAATTGGATATTTTAACCCTTAGTAAAATACCCTTAATAGTATATATATGGGAAAACAAGAATAATCATTATGTTTTTAATGCTAAAAAAGTCTAGATACCAAGTTTAATCAAAACCGTTACAAAGAATTTCTAGAAAATAAACTTTATCTCATTTTGCCCTTTAGTAAGATAACTTTAATTTTAGGGTTAGATGTCTAATTCCAAAAATCACTCAGGGGAACCTTATGAAAAAACTTAGATATCAATTTTTAGCCTAATCAGTAAAATGGTTTCTGCTCTAGTCTGGGATACAAACACACAAACCTAAGGTATCGAGAAAAGCACTTTTTAGGTTCTAAGTTTCATGAAATGTCAACATCTATATAAAAAAAAACTTGAGTTTGATTTATTTATTCTTTTACGATCACACTACTTCTCTCGAGTGAAAGCAAATAAACAGTTAAGCGATTTAAAAAAAACTAAATTTAATTTTCATGGATTCAGAAGTTGAAGAAAATGAATGGGCTTATGGCATAGAGGATTTTTTGGGATGTTTACTGATTAAAATGTTAAAGTGGGATATATTGACCGAAATGTTAAAGGTTTATTGACTGAAATTTTAAAGAATATTTTGTTTGTAAAATTGTTAAAAAGGGGTGTAATGTTTTTAAATATTAAAGAGGGATCTATTGGTTTAAATGTCAAAGAGAGATATATTGTTTGAAAGGCCAGTGTGAGGTTTGCTGAATAAAATGTTAAAAGCGGGATTGGTGGATGTAAATCATAAAGAACGTTTTATTGGTCCATTTACCGGAAAGGAAGCAGGTCTATTAGTTAAAATGTTAGAGAGGGCGGAGGTCTATTGATTAAAGTTTTAGAGAAAATTGTTGTTGAAATCCTACTTTTTAGTACTGCAAAGACTTTACAAATTGAATTTGAAATAAAAAGTACAAGTTTATAATATAGATGTGTTTATTAAAAACTAAAACGCTAATATAAATAAAATAAACTATGTAACAAATAAACAAACAAGAAAATGTAAAAAAAACAATATTACTTCAGATAGGCGAGAAAGTAATTAAAATAAACATCAATATTTAATTTCAAAATGCTGAAATTGATAACTCTAAAGTTGAACAATGTTGGAAACTAGTGCACAGAGAACACTATTCATTGGCGTTTTCTGAGTCATTATTTATTAAACCTTGGGGGTCTAGAAATAAAGTGTATGGCTTATAATACGATGTTCAAGGGTTCAAACCCAGCCAGAGTCAACGGATTTTTCTTGAGATAAAAATCCGTAGAAGAACTTCCTTCAGAGGAGAATTAAAGCCATCGGTCCCATGTCTATTGTGGTATGTTAAAGAACCCTGTAAGGTGTGTGTGTGTGTGTGAGTGTGTGTGTGTGTGTGTGTGTGTATCATTCCCGGAAATATTTAGTAGGTCCTTTCGCCCTCGCTCATAGAAATTATCGTATGCTGATATAATCAGTCGGTTTAAAGAGTGCACGTTAAATATCTCAAATAAATAAAAATTGATGTTAAAGTTGAATGTTTAAAGTTGACCAAATTTTAAAGTTGAATGCTGCAACTCTGATAACTTGTTCAAGTTGAATGATACAAGGTTGATCACTTCATGATGATCCTTTTTTTTTATTATTATTAATATTAAATTGTTCAATATTAACGATACTGGGAAACAATTTGATTAGTTGTTGACCTTGAGGTTTGTCGCAGAAAGATCTGTACAAGTCTCATTAATGCAAGTTGAGTCGGTACATATCCAACTCCAGCCGTTTTCTTCAGCACAGTAACCGTTAATATCTGAAAAAATAAACTAATTGTAATTTCACGAATAATTCATAAAATTAGGGGATAATGTTTATTTCACAAGATAAGTATCGTTTGAAATAATATAAATTATAGCATTAGTAAATATGTATATGTTATAGGACCTGATTTAGTTAACTCTCTTAAACACAAGTCACTTAATGGTGAGGATTAACATTAAAATAAATTAGTATATAGTCCCAGTGTTCTTAAAATTTAACTGCAAATAAAAATAACCAAGCCATTCATGAGTGTGTCTGGTCGGGATTGAAGCCCGGCCCAGTGTTGTGGACGCTACACCTAACACTGCCTTAGGTACTTACACAGGGTGACGGTACACATGTTGCAGCAGAGTGTGATATCAGTTTCAGAGTCGACATTCCCGCTCTGGAACTGACCTGAATACATTTCACACAACTCCTCGGTAACATTCGAGCACTTAACAGATGAGCATAAGCTACTAATACTACTATCAGTAGTGGTATCATCGGCAGTAGTGGTATCATCGATATCACTAGCGGTAGTAGTATCATCGGTATCAGTAGCAGAAGTAGTTGTATCGGTATCACTACTAGTAGTTGCATCGGTATCACTAGCAGTAGNTCATCGGTATCAGTAGCAGTAGTAGTATCATCGGTATCAGTAGCAGTAGTAGTTGCATCGGTATCACTACTAGTAGTTGCATCGGTATCAGTAGCAGTAGTTGCATCGGTATCACTAGAAGTAGATGCATCGGTATCACTACTAGTAGTTGCATCGGTATCACTACTAGTAGTGGTAGTATAGGTATCACTAGAGGTAGTAGTAGTATCGGTATCACTAGAAGTAGTAGTAGTATCATCGGTAGCAGTAGTAGTATCATCGGTAGCAGTAGTAGTATCATCGGTATCAGTAGCAGTAGTAGTAGCATCGGTATCACTAATAACAGTAGTAGTTTTACTACCCTCAGTAATACAATACATGAGGGGAGTAGTAGTGGTAGTAGTAGTAGTAGTAGCAATCGTGTTGTCGATGCAATATTGCGCAGAAGACAAACCCAGCAGAGTTGCTGTGAAGATCACAGAGCTGAGTACAGCAATCATCTGAGGACACAATAGTCAAACTTTCATCACAAAATAATATTTACAAGTTAAATAACTAGGCCGTAGATATTATTTAGTTACATCTTTAATGGAGATACATTCCACCATCAACATGACCAACAACTAAAACAATTTATTGTTATTAAACTTGGGAGCTAAACTGCCACGTGGGTTGATCATCAGAAAAAAAGTGTTGGGCAGTTTAGATGTATCAATAAAGGCTTCAAATCGTGCAATTTATAAGTCACATGATGATATGACGTGACAGCCCTGAACCATAATTAAATGGCTTTCTTTCTCTTTGACGATTTTTAGTCTAGTTATCTTGCTCTAATTTAAAACTATAAGCATTCATAGAACTGAGACCTGATCAAAATGTGTTAGTAAGCTCCGGCCAATGTACGGTTTGGTTTGTAAACAGTAGCGGATTTAGGCTTAGGCCCGTGAGGCCCGGGCCTAGGGTGGCAAATTTTGAGGGGCGCCAAAAATTTTAAGATGACTAAAATTAAAAATCGATTGGGTTTTCTGTAAACTGTAAGACCAAATTTTAAAGTTTAATTTATCGCGCTCTTACTCTCGAAACATAGTACCATTTTGAGGGTGGAATTTCTTTGTTAAAATAATTAATCAGGCAAGTACTAAAATTTGAAATATCTAACAAAAAAGGGCGCCATATCGTCTTGGGCCTAGGGCGTCCTCAAACCTAAATCCGCTACTGTTTGTAAAATAAAGAAAGTGTTAATAAAACTGATGCCTCGTTGTTGCTTTCAAAGATAACAGGGAGTTGCAACGTACTGTGATTCCCGGCCACCAATAATGTGTTTTCCTGATTTGAATTTGACATTAAAAGAAATGGGAGTCTAAATAAAGTTTTAAAAGAGGTCTGGTAAAAAAAAAAGGTCATAGCTGTTAATCTTTTTTGGACATGTTGATCCCAAAATAAAATTAGACGGCTCGGTGCCGTTATATTTTAAATAAATTGTTTGTTTTTTTGACACTACTCAAGCTATATAACTATCTACGATAATAGATAATACTGATTTGTAAGAAATTAGAAAGTAGTAATCCTATTTTTAATATTGTTTTTCCTAATTCTATTGCTCTTAACTCAGTATTTATCAATTCTCAACTTAAAATGTTAGTTTGACCAGCCGCACATAGGATGTTTGTCAAACCATCTGAATGAGAATAAAGATTTATTCACACTTCCACCGTAAATTAAGATCAAAATCTGTTTAAGGTGGCCGCCTCGGTAACCTACAGACGTTCAGTTCCAACGAAACATTTAATTCTACGATGCATTATTTCAAAATATGATTTACGCCAAAATAAAGTTGAGAATTTCCAACAGGGTTCTTTTTCTCTAACAACCCTATATTTAGAGTTTTATTAATAAAAGAAAAGTGTGAAAATATAGCTTTAACTCATTGACAACGACATTTTCGTCATATTTGCGAAGCCATAAAACTAGGATCGATAAAAAATTGCTTTATATTTTCCCTTCCTCTAATACATACAGAATTGTTTTAATATTCATAACAGATTTTTTTAAACATTTGAAAACTGTAGGTAAAGGACTAAAGGAAGTATAAATTTAAATAGAATAGAAAAGTAGACTCAGATCATTGTTAAGTAGTGCTGGCTCTATGCCGATAAATGATCCAATCTATCGGCCGATATTGGCAAAATCGGCCAAGGATAATTGGTTCTTTATCATGCAGATATTTTACGACGATAATTCAAAATCCACAGATATAGTTTAGATTCTCAAGTCATGGAAATATAATTCATAGTTCAAACAAACATATTTAAATACAGTCTCTTGAATCTAAACCCAAATTCTTTAATTTTGCGTTAGCTATTTTATTTTATAATAAACAGCAAAACCAACACACTACACAAAATAAACCTTTCAATTGTATTTACCTTTGAAGCGTATTTTAAATTGTGAAATACTTGATAAATATATTAGAGGTAAAGATTTCCTCAAATAACAAAGTTAAAAATTATCGAAAAAAAACATTGGCCAGTATGATTTTATTTGTTGTGGATTAAAAAAAAATTATTATTAAATTAAATTGCATTATGGTTCGTGACGTGAGCTGCATGCCGATTACTGAGCGCTTCCTGATATCAGTTCTTAGAGAGCGTTCAAACGTAATGCCGACGTACTAATTTACCCCTGCTGTAAATAGTTGTTTAGTTATTTTATAATTTAACTGAGAATTAATATATTGATAATTAAATAAAACTAAATCAACATCGGCTACCGGCAATATCGATAGCAAAATATCGGCATCGGCAATATCTGCAAAAAGGGCTTATCGGCCCAGCCCTAATTTTAAGCCATGGTGCCTGACAGCGATTAATACTTTCTCGCTGACTGAAGCGGTAACCTTAAGGAGCTCAGCGATTCATACGCTATCAAAACAGTGTGTTGAGAAATGATGCTTTAGAAACAGCTGAGTATCAACATATTTTATGTTCGGAAGGATAAACATATATCTTAATGTATTATAAATATATGGGTAAATTTTAATCGATAAGTTGTTTCACATCACTCGACGTGCCTTTTGACCTGTCTCTAGTTACACTGCGCATGTGAATTAAATATATTCGGTTGGTTGTGAACGTTTATTCATTCTAACAATCAGATCGTAATGGAGAAAAACAAAAAAAAAAGGTTAAAGCTATTTCAACTTGCACCAAGTGGACAACTCCACAAACTCAACTATTGTGATTGGCTTGGATCTCATCACCTAGCTAAGATTGTGTTCTGCTTTTTTAATTTCGGCGAAGGTGCGAATAAACCGTAATTTCAGTATTTATTTGCCTAACAAACACGTCCCTTCGTTTCAGGCGTAGAGAACCAAGTCTGTACCATCCATCAGTCAGAGTAAAAACTAAGATAGTAAGTTCAAACCCCTTCTTCATACAACAACCCTCTCCATGATTGGTTAGATGTACAGATCCTACCCTTCACCTCTGACAAGACGTGTATTAATCACAACTTGTGAATGTGGGGAATGCTCAGGCCTCCACCGTGGTTCGGATTCCACGTTAAGCTGTAGGTCCTCCATTTCATCTCACAATCACCCTACCATTTCACATTAACGTAAGTGCTTATAACCCGAACGGGTAGTAAGACGCGGTGCTAATTATAATAATAATGAGAAGAAGAAGAATACAGATCCTCCCGACGATTATATTGAAGTAACAATATGACGTCGGGCTGCCCTTGGCAGTGGCATCTAGGTTATAGAACTAGGACACTAACAGTCGTTTAGATAATAGTTTTCCTTGTAGAAATAAAGACGCTATCAAAGCCGCGCAATTGTTAAATTTGAATAATGAATATACTGGGAAGTGACAAAGAAACTACGTGTAGTACCAATTTGATAGACATAATTGTTTTCAAACATTTCATGTCAATAAATTCTTTTTTCAAAAGGTAATTTCAATACACATCTTAACACATGTTGTCATTGCTACATCATCAATTTTCTTCTTCCTTAATCTCCGGGCATAATAGAGGCGTTAACTAGAACGTAACCATTACGGTAGGCACATGGTCTAAGACGCCACTCACGCAATAAACTAGACTGTCGATGGCGTGGAGATTGAGGTTCAAATATTGATCGGGTATACTGAGGTTGTTGTTTTTTCTAAAATGGTTTCTCACATTACCTCCAAGCAAGTGCAGGTAAACTTCCTCTAAATATAACTTTCATCATCCCTAAAACCATTAGCGTAATTAGTACATAGGCGTGTATCCCCTACCCATTAAATAACAAAGACTACTCACTTTGTAGTTGGAGTGGTTTGGAATGGTGAGATGTATTCGCAGAGGCTAGATGTCTTCTAGAAGAACCTCCTTCCACACGTAGCCTCCTTTATGTACAGTACCTTCCGGGGGTTTCTGAGATTATCACTTGAAATAGCGATTAGTTCGTTAAAAAATAATATTTTTGAAGTAATTTTTCTCTTTGTTAGGCTATATAGTAGTCATTAAATGACAACAGTTTAGAGACCGATTGAAATCTCAAAGATGAGAGATAAAAATCCCTTCATTGTGACCTACCAATCTCAACCTCAATTCTGGAAATAAATATTTCACCCCGCTTCGAACCTCTCCATGTTTTAAATCTGGTAAATGATATCTGTTTATTAGGGTTGTTGTAAATATGAGATAATTGCTGTCTCGTGTTTGGAACATTTGAGATTTTTCGTCTACTGTGACTATGAGATTATGAAAAGTGATAAGTGGTGTACAAAAAATACATTTAAAACTGAACAAGTAAACTACATTAGAAAGGTTGGAAACGTTAATAATATAGATATGTGTTGTATTGTGTTATCTTGTTTCCCCTAGAATTTATCAACTAGATAGACTTTTGGTTACGTCTTTTGGCGATAGCTAACAGTGTGTGGCAGTAATACATGCAAGGTGGTAAGTCATTTAATGATCCAGAATGAGATATGAGAGAGTGAAATGTTTCATCATGTTATGTTTACACTGGAAGAGTAATCGTTTATGCTCCAAGTTATCCGCATACTTGAACTGATGGGCGAGACATTAGAAACGTAGAAGTAATACTAAATGTAACTTTATTTTCATGAAGAGTTAATGGGAAAACATATGATTAAATAAACCTTCTTAACATCTAGCCGTGATTTTATCCCCGACTTTTTGGTAACCAGCAACCCAGATTAGTTTAACCCAACTGGTCGTACTGAGGGTAGTTTTTCCTCCAGGCAAATTAGGGTACATATAATATTCTAAATACTACCTTCATAATCCCTTAGCGTAATTAAAATGCGTTAGTTCCCATTTATTATTTTTTTACTCTTACAAATCTGATCTTACATCAGGCTGTTTTGGTCTAAATCAATTTAAATTAATGTATTTCAGAATTGCCTGTAAAATTTGTTTTCGCGGTTTTACTTATCTTTATATTCTAAAATGTATGAATCCCATACAAATGATTGCTTCAATTTAACATGCTCGACTATTCAATGTAATCCAAAGCACATCCTTTATTCCACTTTTCTGAGATTGTCTAAAACAATCAACCCATCACAGCACGTTGCTCAAACACCTGCAACACATCACATGTCACTGTGTCCAGTTGGTTAGAGCTAACTGGTCATAAATGTATGAAATTCTAACAACTTCCTGCAGCGATGCTGTGACATATTTAAATTATAATGAAGAGTACACTCAGTTTATACCTGAATATGATTTAAGGCAAAATTTGGAAGCTAGTTGGTCATAACCAATATGCAAATATCTTAGTAGAATGTCATTTGTTACTAAATGCTAATAATAGCCAGTTTGTGGCTATCGTTTGGCCGCACCTTGCAGTGTGAGAAGTGGATTACGGTACTTTATTTTCTCAAATACAAATTCCAAAAAAGGATAGAATTCTTGCATCAACATTGTGTGTGTGTGTGTGTGTGTGTGTGTGTGTGTGTGTGTGTGTGTGTGTGTGTGTGTGTGTGTGTGTGTG
>CABFOW010001171.1:52891-63416 GCA_902141385.1 Timema californicum | reverse complement strand
GTGTGTGTGTGTGTGTGTGTGTGTGTGTGTGTGTGTGTGTGTGTGTGTGTGTAGTAAACCTTACGAGGGTATTTTGGATCCTATAAAACAGTGTTTTTCAAACTGTGCTTCGCGGACACTTTGGGTTCCTTATCTCAGGGTCCATGAGGCAATTTTATAATATTCTCTCTATTTGTTTTTCACACAATAAAATAGTATCAGTAATTATTAGGAATTACCTTTTTTTTTCAAATCTTAATAAAGAATATTTGCAAACAATGTAGCCAGAACATTTTATTTTTCAGTTCTTTTTACTTTTATACTTTTAAAATTTAATTGCCATCGTTGAATGTTTATAATATTAGTGTAAAAAATTTTCAGAGGGCTCAAGCAGGTTTTTTTTTCTGGTGCAAGGGCTCTTTGACTTTAAAAAGTTTGGGAATCCCCAAACTAAACTTCTCAGCCTGGGCGACGAAATAAGAAGCTCCAGTGAGGTGGTACAGCGTTTTACCTCTGATCAAGCTTATCAGCATATTTACGCTGATAGGGCCGGTATGAGGGCAGTATAATGTAGAGGAAATATGCCCACACCTGTGGGGATGGAGAGGGAAAGGGAGAAACCATTGAGGAAAAATCCCGGGAATTTAGCCCTGATCTGCCCGTCACCGGAAGTGCAGTCTTTTGTCAAAGTGGTATCTTCAGCGATGAGCTCACTGACGTGGATGTTAAATAGTTCATTTGACCTCATGCAGATGATATGAACAGTAAAGTTACTTTTCCTCTGAATAAATTATTTTCCTCTTTGTAAAACTATATTTTTATATAAAATTGTCCTTGGTCCCGGCACAGATTTATCTGATTACCAAACCCTTCCTTCATCTCTGACAAGACGGGTGTTAATCCCAACTTGTGAATGTGGGGCTCAAATCCTGGCCAAGTATATTTAGATTTTCTACCTAAATGTCTTCCCACCATCCGTACAAATATGTTGCTACATTTCCTCTAAGTTTTACATTACTCTTCCTTACTTCATCCTTGAAGATATGGGGATATCCCGGACGGGTAGTAAGACGTGGAGCACGGAAAATATTGTGAATCTGTGTGAAATGGGGCGAATTTAATTATAATTAATTTGGAAATATTGTGACGTTTAGAAATTCTGCATTATTTAAGAAGTAGTTTGATATTTTGTTACTATCATTTTTAACAAAATGTAGGCGAAAATTATCATCAGATTTCTAACGCTTTAAAAAAATTAATTTCAATTTTCAAGCTTAAAAACAATCGACGATGATTATCGCAAAAATCTGTACTTTTGAGATTAAACCAAAAGGCTAAAAACCTAGCTCTAGTCTTCCTTTATCAAATAAAGTCGTGTTTTAAATAGGATCACGATATAAAATGTTAAGATCGTGTGTGATTATTTTATAGGGTTTTATGTAAGTTATTATACTTTTATTAAAAACAATTTTAAGATGACATTTAAATAATTATACTCGTCAGAATTTTGCTTTTACTTAGATGAAAATTATATTAAGAATATCAAAGTATTTAATAAATTATCCGGGATTTCTAAACGTCTGCAATGCCTCTTAGTGTTCTACCATATCTTAATTGTATTACTTTAACAGTCAGAGGCGTTGTTTATGGTTATAATGTAAAGAACACACAAAATATCAATGTTATTGCCGTTTTTGCATCAAAACCTTTTTTTTTGTCAAAATAAATCAAATATTTCTCCAGTAAAAACATAGAGTTTAATTTTCTTCTCTTGGTGACCTTAACATGTCTATGTCAATGGTGAGCTAAAATGCAACGACGTTTTCCCTTCATTTAAATATTGGCCACATGATGCCGCTATGCTCATGACAGATATTCAAAAACTGCTGATATCCGTATGGGAAGAAAATTAAAACTTAGATATGTACTGAAGTAATATTTTATTTCTCTTGACCAAAAGAAGGTTTTGCTGTAAAAACTGCCAAATCATTTGACTTTCCTCGCGTCCCCTACGTCCACACCTGAAATAAAGCCATTTTAAGAATTATATCTAAAAATTTAGTGAAACGCATTCCTGTATATTTGATAGTTTATCATTGTGAGCTGGTATCCTAATATCTGCAAGTCATAATTAAGCACTTGTTTACTAAATACTGTGTAAGCTTTGTGTGCGCTGCGTCTCATCCATTACCTCTTGAGCTATTTTGTAGATTTACACTAATTAGCTGTGGGTGAGGATGGTTGAATCTTAGAGACAAAAATTAAAGGAAGTGTATACGCATTCAGTGTAGGCAAAGTGGAAAATTTGCAATGAAGAAAATATCACCCTCAATACACCCAGGTGGGATTAGAACTCACACCTCTCCATCATCGATAAAATAGACTAGATGAGGCTTTAACTCACGTGCCCTTCGATGCAACTTAATAAGTTGTTAAAAATAAATATTATAAGAAATAGTTTATTTTTTAGAAAACTAGATCTAGTTTATTTAGTGTTTGTACCTTTTATATTCTTACTCGTTTCAAATATCATGTAATTAATACTGTAGTAAAGGTTAAAGTCTAAAGGTAAAATTTAATTCAATTAATATCGATAACATTTTTTTTCTCCTTCCTACTTGGAAAACATAGATATTTTATAAAAATTAGTTCCAAGACTGTGGGTTTTTAATAGTTTTTTTAGTACAGCCTCTTACTAACCGTTCGGCTCATAAGCCTATGTTCTAATTACACTAATGGGTTAGAGATTATAACGGCTTAATTGAGAGTAAGTGCACCCACACTTTCGCGGAAAGAGATTGTAAAACCATTTAGAAAGAACTCCTCTCAGTGCATCCGACCGGGATCGAACCCCGATCTCCCCATCTTCGGCAGTTTAATCTAACACAAGAGGAGCGTTAGACAACGCGGCCACCGAAGGAGGTTCTATGAGTTAGGTGGTTTTAGAGTAAGTGAGCCCGTGTTCATGGGAAAATAATAAATATAATTCCCATTTGAGAAACCTTCCCCTGCGTACCCGGCTGAGACCTCGACCTCCCCATCACTGGAAACCCTATTATTTTAAGACCAACGCCTCAGACCGTATAGCCACTGGCGTGGATGCGTAATAGTTGATATTTTGAATATAATGGCTACTTCCTCCCAGCATTACAAATACATCTTTGAAATAAATACACTATATTCTAACAATTATATTTATTGAATATCGAATTTATCATTTTTTTGAAGTGAAATGTGAAATAAACAAAGTATAATGTGAAATATTACTTTATTACACGGTAAAGTGGATACCAACATTGAAAAAATTGGTAGATATATAAAATGCTTAGAGTTGAACAATATATATTTTAAATAATAGTACTTCAATGCTACCCAAATTGATCAGGTGTAGATATTTGATGCTAAAAAGATAAATGGAAGCTGGATGCTGTGACTTTGATCATTTGGTGAAGTCAAATCGTGCAAAGTTAAGCAATTGTTAAAGTTGAATGCTGCAAAGTCGATCACGTGTTAAAGATGAATATTGCAATGTAGATAACACGTTGAAGTTGTTTGTTGCATAGAAGATCATTTGTAAGGTTAACTGCCACATAGTCGATTCCTTGATGAAGTCGAATGTTTCAAAGTCGATCACTTCTTTAAATTGAATAATGTAGACAGGTTGTTAATGATATTAGGGCTTGCTGTAGACTAATTAATTATCTGTTGAAATTGATTGTTAACAAGTAGAAGAGTTGTTGATGCTATAAGGCATGCAGTTGATGAAAGAATATGTTGTCAACTACAGTAGAATAGTTGTTGATGTTATAAGGCATGTAGTTGATGAAAGAAGACGTTGCCAACTACAGTAGAAGAGTTGTTGATGCTATAATATCTGTAGTTGATGAAAGAAGACGTTGCCAACTACAGTAGAAGAGTTGTTGATGCTATAAGACGTGTAGTTAATGAAAGAAGATGTTGCCACCTAGAAGAGTTATTGGTATTAAATGTTCCTAACTTAATAAGTCGTTGAAATAAAAAGCTTCCAATTTGATGAGTTTTTCAGGTTGGATGTAAAACGTACTTCCAAGTGATATGAGCCAATCAAGACTGTATAAGTGTAAGCAGGGTAAGTGGAGTTGACACAGTTTACGATATAGTCGTTTCCCAAAGGAGTAAACGCGTCGTTAAAATCTGAAACAACAAAAAAAAGGGGTGAGTCTCACTTAATTTTTACAAAGTTTATTATTTTCATCAAATGAGGTGGGCATAGCTTGATAAAATGATCATTATGGTCAGAGATACATTTTTTTTCTTAATAATTTAATATTATTCAATCTAAATAAGAATAATGTATTTTATTAACATTGTCTGTACTGTACATATTAATAATGTAAAAAATAATAATTCACTAAGTTTAAAATTATCTATTATTTAAATAAATACAAGTGAGACATTATTTGAGCCCACATTCAATAATCGTATGATTTACTGTAATTTTATTGTACTATACTGAGGAAAGATGTAATAGTGTCTAATTTGTTTTCAGACACGACCAGTGTTTTTATTTTTTCTAGTCACACTCTTGATTGCAAATACCCTCATTTATTATACAACTAAACATTTTTTTAAAGGCACACGACTACATTAAAATCAAACTACTTATTTCTCCCATTGTTGGGAACACGAACTAAACATCAATCTCATCTCGTCAAGCTTCGTACTTTCTGCTTTCGAGCTATAATCCTGACCGAGTGTACTAAAGGAGATTTTTAATGGTTTTCCACTATTACTACACGCAAACACGTACATATTTCTTTGATTTATACTTTATTAATCCTTAAGCCACAGAAGTAATTAAATGCGGGTATCCCAAATGGGTTTTAAGATGTGCTGCGAAAAAAATATTAGTGAATAATATTATAGCACACTAATTGAACAGAATGATGAAGTTAAATTTGTAAGTGCCTTCATCTGCATTAACTTGAAGAAAGATATAACCGAAATCAATGCAATGAAAAACTCCCTCAGTTCACCTGACCGAGATCTAGGCCCAGACAGGCATGTGTGCCAACCGCTAGACCAACAACTTTGGTATAGTTATTATAATACTCACTTTATTTGACGATGCACGTGTCACAGCAGACGCAAGGATGAATCCCAAGGTCTATGTTATTGGGCTGGAACTGTCCCCCTTGAGCATCGCAATCCTCCTCAGTTACTTTTTTGCACTGGGTCTCCGCGCACACAGAGTTGCAGTGATCCGCACAGGACAGAGTCACTAGTCCTTGCTATGAAGAGCACGGAGAAGAGTACGGCCTTCATCTGAAGACACAAATAGTAACACTGTCACCACAAGATAACAAACATTCCTAATGAGCTATTAGCACGATAGGAAACCAGTGTTTTGAATATTGGTGTGTGTTTTATTAACCCTAATTGTAAAGAAAAATTAGGAACTTGTAGTATATGAGAGGGGCCTGCTCTAGAGTGGAAATGTAGATTAAATGGAACAACTCCCTTTAGAAACAAGTGGAAAACCAACCCGAGTAGATTGGTTAAAATTTGAACCCTGATTTCTTATAATCTTTGATGAAGATAGTGCTTTGCGAGTTTAACGCCTTAGTTCCTGGTTATCAGAGTTGAATATAAAAACATAACACGGACACGGGACCTCAACCCGGGAACTTTGGTTTAGTACGCCAATGTTCTAGCCACTGAGCTATTCAAGAGTCGTTCTGTGCCCATGGTAATTCAATTTAAAGAATAATTTATGATATTTAGATACGGTGACAACCGTAACTAAACATATATTTGGCTATTTGATATTTCATCATATGCGCATTCGCACCGTTGTGATTATATTATCGGCAGCATAAAGACCTCCCGAGTCAAATATGGCTACGTTATCTGACATCTCGTGATCATAATTAATCACACATATGTATCTGATGATTTCTGCCAGTCAATCACAATCACAATCCGCCTATAGATATTAGTGAAGGATTACCCTGAGTGAGGGACGATTCTTGGATAGCCCAGTGGTTAGATTATTGGTGTACTGGGACAAAGATCCTAGGTTCGATTATCGTGTTCAGGTGTCATTTTTTCAATTCAGTTATAAATATTTTCTACAAGTCGGCTTAAGTTTTATTTTGAGTTTGTTTTAGTTTATAACCTCGATTTATGTGGTTTTACTTGCGTGTACAAAGTGCTACAAAGTATTAAATTGTTTTTAAATGTCCCTCTCATCAATAAGCAAAAGGCTACTTACTTTTCTAGTTGGAGTGGTTTAGACTAGTAGTGTGTTCAACAGTTTATAAGTTCCTCTGAATGTTTTTCCTTCCTCTCAACTGCATTTTATATAGTGAAGTCGTGGCACATTAATACCTGGGGTGAGCTGGATTCCCATTTACGATTTCAATTACTATTAGGTTCAAAAAAATGCACTTAAAAATTACCACTCACCCATTTGTTTCTCGGTATAGTAGTCATGAAATGAAATGTACTTAAGAATTACCACTCACCCATTTGTTTCTCGGTATAGTAGTCATGAAATGAAATGTACTTAAGAATTACCATTCACCGATTTGTTTCACGGTATAGTAGTCATGAAATGAAATGTGCTTCGAGAGACGACTAGACAATAAGTGCATCACTGTCAAAATAAATGGTACGACACACTCGCATAAACTTTCTCATCATGTGTGTCTCATTGCTTCAAAGAAAATGTTCAAAAATGGGTTTTCAGTCAACTATTTTTAACTAAGTTTTTCTCATACATACAAACACACTCTACATATTGATAATCATAATAAACACTCCTTAAATAATATAAATTATAAACAAAATAGTTAAAATATTTTAACAAATTTCAAATTTTCAAAAATAAGTTATTTTGTAAACTACAATAAAATTATTTTTAATTTGTAAAAATAAAAACCGTTTCTTATTTATCAAGGGAAATTGTTCCCATATTCCGATTTTGAACTCAATTTTCAAGGTCCATTAAGAAAATCTATAATTTGAAGTAAGTAAACCGCCCTTTAATTAATTTATTCTAGAAAAATAAAGATGCATTATTATTTTTCACGTAAAATAATTATCGATACCAATTTTTAACAAAATTGCTAGAGATAGTTAAAAAAAAAATTCAAACTCTACAAAAATGTATCATAAGTTAAGTACGATACAATAAATATTTTTTTAGAAAAAAAATTTACAAAACTATTTCATTATGTAAAATTCTCAATAGACACCTGTTTATAACCAAATGACTAAAGTTATTTTTTCAATATTTAAATAAATAAAAAACCGTCATTAGTAAATTAGCCTTAAACAAGTTTTCTCCCAAAACACAAGCCCTATACAATTTTACTTTTAATTTCAAACACTCCCCAGATATGCATACATTTTAAACAAAATTATTTGAACCAGTTTCAAAATATTTTCAAATTTTCAAAAATTATTCATCATTTCCCTTTGATAAATTTTTACCTAAAAACCAATTATAGTGTGTTATTTTAGATGTCAACCACTCCCTAAATATCCATTTGAAACCAAATTATTTGTGAGTCATTTTTAAAAATTTCAAATATTTTATAAATATGTTGTCAATTAACTACCCATTAACGAGCCAAAACAAGTATGCACTGCTATTTGTCATACCAAACCATCCTTAAATATACGTTTTAAACAAAATCGTTTTAGCCATTTTATAAATATTTTGAATTTTCAAAAACTTTCCATTAGTAAACTACCTTTTAACGAATTTTTGCCCAAAACCAACTATAATGTGCTGTTTGCCATGTCAAACAAATCCTAAAGATGCATTAAAGAAATCATTAGATTAATTAATTACAACTTGTGAATGTAGGGGATGCCAGGCCTCCACCATGGTTCGGATTCCACGTTAAACTGTAGGTCCTCCGTTTCATCTCACAATCACCCTTCCATTACACATTAGCGTAAGTGCGTACAAATTGAAAGGGTATTAAGACGCGGTGCTAATAATAATAATAATAATAATTTACTTGAATTTATAACTTAGTGAATATCAAGTATGGGCGGTAGTGTATACTCATTCTCTACTTTTACTCGGAGCTTTAAAACTATTACTTGAAAAATAAGTAATTTTATAAAAATCTAAGAATATTTTTTTTTTTCTTAGTCAACCACGAAGCATTATTTTGGATCTGCTACAAAGGAAGGGTGTAGCCATATTCATTTGTTGTGTTTTGGACGGTATTGGGTTAAGCCGTTTTTGGTTTTCACATTCATCCGGGCTATCCGTATTATTACCTACCATTTTAATGATGTAGAGATGCAGTAACTAGATTTCAAAGGAAATTATCAGCATCTGTGTGGAGGAAGAGTGGAAAACAGTTTGGGAAATATCACTTTCAGGCCGGGAATAGAACAGCTAGCTCCCTACCACCGTCAATCCAGACAGTATGAGTCTGACATCTGAACCACGAACTCGCCGATGTGGGTAATTGTGAAATATTTTCATGTTTGAAAAGTAAGTCATACTTTGACTAGCTCCAGTGGCTCGACGGTCTAAGGCGTCATGCTCGTGTGAGACTCTGCTGCTGATGACGGGGAGATCTGGGTTCTGATATCAGTCGGGTCTACTGAGGGTGGTTTTCCCTAAATGGTTTCCCACTCTTCTTCTAAGCAAATACAGGTAAAATGCTTCCTTCCTCAGTCCTGCCTCATTATATTAATTATCATATATGCGTATAACCTGAACAGGTAGTAACACGTGGGGATTTAAAAAAATGCCTATTTAATTTCCCAATAAAATTGTTTAATATTTTATTCATTAAACTGGAACATCGATGTTTTATTCCAACTAAACGCATTTCGACAGACATCTATATATTTTCCGCTTTGATGGGCCAGGGAACCAAGACGTCAATCTTTGTCTTGTCTGGTTTACCGATGTGTAGGAGGTTAAAATTGGAATGCCGGTTTGGTGGTTTCCTTCCACTTCCTCTGCACGTAAATGCGAGTATACTTCCTCTAAATTATACCTTACTCATCCCGATATCATCAATATGAGGATGCAAAAGTCCGGACGGGTGTTGAAATGCACAATCGCCATATTTATTATGTGTTTACGTCTTACATTCAAATTTGCACCTATATTTATTTTTTTACACCTAATATGTTTATTGTATTACATTTGTAGGGTTATATAAAAGTATTATTTACATAATGTTAGTCAAAAAAAACAAATAAAAGCTTAGACTAAAAGTTAATAAATTTTGTAAAGAAAGTTTTGTATTATTAATTGCGTAGTATAGTTTTTTTTAAACTGTCGGCATTTGTGGTCTACTGTAGCTCCTAAATTCTGAAGTGGTGTAGGTGGTGTACAGTAGTTGATTTCAAATCTAACAAGGAAAAAGCGTCATTGTTAATGGAAGTAACGACGTAGTGTCAGTCAGTTATGGGCTCATAAATTAGAAAAAGAATCACACTGAAAGCAAACGCTAAAAATATATAACAAGCTATTATCTTATTTTCCGTGGCCTTGAATAATTTGTAATATAGGCTCATAGGGAATCATATGGGGAAAGCTAGCAAACAGTGTGTGATAGCAAAACAAACACGATATCACTAAATGGTGCGCCGTTTAGTGATACAGAACCCTGTTGAAATGACGTGCCATAGGGGATTTACACTTGAAGATATCAGTAGAGACCCTGAAATGTGCTAAATAGACTTATCGGATTTTGTTGAAAAAGAAAAGTTATATTTCGGTATAGAATTAGGTAAATAAAATATTTTCTAATTAATAAAAAGTAGTAACAAATTAACTTAAATGTAAGATATATTGTGCTATTAATAGACAAAATACTACTAGAGTTCTTCTTATTTTTATTTAACTATAGGTTATGCATGTTCACACAATCGGTTATAATAACCAGTATAATCACATATTTTACTTCTTTAACAAAAGGTATTTGGTTGAGTGAAATAATGTCCTGGTTAGAGCAAACTGTTATTGGTTATTAGTAAGCTAAGAAGAAAATAATATTAGTGCATTTGGTTTGTTTTTTCTAAAATTTCAGGTGGCAAAGGCAAAGAACTACTACGTCTGCTACTGATAATCAAATATGCATGGTTTTAATCAGTAGCGTCTAGCGACTAAAATTCTTAGGCAAGTTTGGAAGGGGTACCCCCAAGCTAAAAAGAATAGGTCTCCGATTTTTTATTTTTTATTTTATGCTTCAAGAATATATTTGGAGGGTTTTATTTATGATAAATGTGGCTTTGGGCAACCTTCTGTTCTATGATTTACATTATTGTGTTATTACGTATTATAGATATATATATACTTTTAAACTTTCATTTGTTATTTTTCACTGATACACACATCAAAACCAAATCACCCGCTACAATAAACTACACAAAACTCTAAAACCCGGTACACACGACAAAACTTCTTGTAGAAAAAATTGTACAATATCTTGGTTACATGTATTGCATACAAATTTTAGTCAGTGACTGTCCACATTGTGATTGCATACATTATTTGAAAAAAAAATAAGGTGTTTTTGCC
>CABFOW010001171.1:7723-52779 GCA_902141385.1 Timema californicum | reverse complement strand
TTTCTTAATATGTTTTTAAACCATTTGAAAAACATTTATAACCATTTGTTTGATTTCAAGCATTTAGCTGTTTTTCTTATAATAATTATTTTTTTAAGTAACTATCTAGCAGACGAATTTTTCGTGTTTACAACTCAAAAGTTGTACAAGAAAAATGGCTGATATAGGACGCGTTCTAGTTCCTGAAATTGAATACAATAAGTTGTGCAAAGCAGATCTTGTACAAGCTGTAGAGTTCACAAAACGCCATCTTCAGGCTGCAACTTCTTGTACAACTTTATGTACAAGAATTTGTGTAATGTATACCGGGTTTAAAGATGTGTAGGCACTAGGCACGGGGTCAGTACCTAGACAATATTCATTTCCCCTTTCAAGCCATAGCATCCCTCTATGTTTTGAAGGGGTAGCGAAGGGTAATTAATGACTTCTATTCTAGTCGTCACCTCGTAACGTACTAATTGGAACTGCACCTTGTTGGACGTCAATTGTGACGTTCTGCTGGAATGCCTTCACGTTGAGCGCCATTTTAATGTACTAACTTCACTTTGGTTTGAAGAATATATATATATACTATAAATAAATGTCTTCGAAAATAGATACTTTTGTATAAACTTTAATGGTATAATGTATTACATATCACTGTTGTTTGAAAAAGAATAATGGAAACCATTTAGGTAAAAACACCTTGGCCGTGATTCCAAACACAACCAAGCTAACATTATCAAACTATACGAGATTCATGCTGTAGTGTATTACACATCTCTCTCGTCTCCCGAAAAAGAGTAGAATGACGCGTCTGCCAAGCTAGCGTCCTCTCGAGTCGAGCCGTGTGAACCCCGTAGTTCACACCCTCGAACCCAGACCACTCCTTGCTTTCTTTCCATCGACCAATGGGGTTAGTTTTTAATTAGCGCGCATTTAAGAAAACAGACGCGTTACTCTGCACCTGCTATTATTTTACTGCGTATTTACAACACGGAAGTAAAAACATGCTTCTGACACGTGCAGTTAAAATAAAAGAAAAAGAAACATGGTCCTAGTCTAGAAAAGATGAGTTTAATTTATATTAACTGAAAAGAAGAAATATTAATATATTTACTTTAAAATATGATCTCGAATATTAAAAAGACTGGAAAAATCGATATCATTACAACCTTTCGGTTAAGAGAAGTCGTAGCTCGGCTGCTTGCATTTTAACCTGATATCTGCAGCTCTTCCCCTTCTCTCCCCTCCAAAATCTATGACGTCACAAATAAGAACTACACTATCTAGAGCAATGGGATGAAAGTCGGACAAATACCGACTTTCAACCACCATTAAATGGATTAGTACATATCTTTCATGCATGTTACGGTCACTGCCATGTATGTTTTTTTTTCAAACCCACCCAATTTCGTTTATGGTAAACATTTCAAATGTGGAATTTGTTGGATTAAATTACCTACTAGTTTAGAGGTTATAGACACGTATAAAACAACAAGCAGGATGTAATCCCAGTGATAATCTGTAGGTACTCAAACTGGGGGATGGCTGCATTTTTTAAATTCAAATGAAAGAGGCATTATAACTGATTGTCAATGTATCAACAGACTTTCGTGGACACGTGTACCAACACAAAACATTATGAAAGTAAAGTCTTACATCTGTAAAAAATATTTTGTTTCTGGGAATTACAATTGTTTTATTTATATAGCTATATATAGTATCTAGCAACTAATTTTCATTCGATAATTAGTTACTATGGCCTAAAAGAGCACTCTGAATTTTAATTCTGTCAGTTTATATTTTAATTTAGCTTTAATTTATTCTTAAGTGTTTATTTATTTTGACGGGACTAGCACGACTTGCGGCTGGATGTCGTACTACATTTAATTAATTCTCGTTATATTAATTTTTAAGCTTATTGTTACCAACGGATATTGCCTTGGGTCGAAGGAAATACCAAATAATAATAACAATAGTCTACTTTTATCAAAACAAGAAATATATTTATCTACCGGGTTTTTGTCCAAATATTCCGTCCACATTTTAAAACAATACTGATCAGGTGTAATTTTATTTTTAACGTCTTATACGAGATTCTACGAACATCATAATGGCCGCGCTACACGAGGTAGAATGAAATAAACTGTAGCAGACGGGGAATGCAGGGGAAGCTGACGACACAGATACGTCATCCAATCTCGTACATTTTAATTTTAAAAGGCCTATGAGGAAAAAAGAAGAAATTGAGTTTATTTACAAACAATGACCATATTTCAAACTGTCAGATATCATATTCTGCATCCATTTATTTAAAGATTCAAATTATATCAAGCTTCTTAATTATTATTTCTTCCACCCTTGATAGTCCTTGTTTATACCTTAATTTCACATATTTATGGACATAATATATTTCATATTTAGAACTTAAATCCGGGAGATTTTTTCGGCTTCTACGAGAAATACCAAGAGGCGGGAATTGGAAGAAAGAAGCGCGATTGGCGTCTTGGCTATAAAGAGAATATGACACACATTATTTTCAGTGCAACAAAAACTGAGATTTTAACAGGTATTGCTTGAAATAATGTTTCAAGTGTTCATCAAAATGACTACCATCAGTGGCGGCTCGTGTATAGGCACTGCGAAACTACAGCACCCTCTATTTTTACTTGATATTTTCGATAACATTTAATATAATGAGTCCTTTTTTCTTTAATTCTTCCTTTATTTTTGCAGTACAATATATATTTCTTAAGCTTAATTTCAATACTTCAGTAGGTATCCCCCAGTTTATGAAAAAGATAAAAAAAATATTTGTATGGAACTGTGCGGCTCACAGTGCCAGTGACGTTGTGTTTGACTGTTGTGCGCATGCGCACATAGGAGGGTGGTGGGGAGGAAGGCGGGACTGCCAGGTAGAGAGAGCACTGTTGCTCTCGCAGTGCTGGCTCTGTCGTGATGGTGGAAGGATTTTTTTTTTTTGCTCAGCGTGTATTGTGCTTAAAAACCGTGTACCATTAACCGTGTACCATATTCTTGAATGTGATAAAGTGTAGAAGAGTATAGAATTATATTATTATTCTGCTTCCAGCTATTCTATTAAATTCTTTTTTTTTCAGTTCTTTTATTTAACAGAAAACTTTAACCATGGCCTTGCATCCCCAGGAAATAAGTTCTGTGACTGTAAGTGAACTTCAAAAGCTTAAGTTTTCACAGCTATCGTTCCATGAGAAAGTTACACTTAGGAAAAGAGGTCATTCAACACCTGATATTCTAATATATCAGCCAGGCAAAAGCAACAACAAGAAATATATTTGTAGCTTTAATCCTGAATGGTACCAACGGTAAAGTTGGATTTGCGGCTGTGAAGTAAAAAATGAACTGTTTCACTTCCCTTGTTAGCAACACCCTCACTAATTTTAACTATGAGCCGCCATTGACTACCATAGACGCGACCACAACTTTAGACCACTGGTAGACCTCTGCAATATCCTTTTCTTGGACTTTTAGTTAGTTTTGGACCAACTCAAAGTTTCAAAGACGACTTCTCAGAACATCTTTTGATATGATATCATTAATTTTGTTTCTAAGTTTTAATATCTACAAAGCCTTGACCTCACTAAGCAGACGCTATATTCTTATGAATCTTTTCCGCTACAATTTCAAGACTTGGTGTTATTTTCTTCTAAAGTATTAATTATATTTATATATATTTATTTATTTATTTTCAAGATAACTTTTTTTTAACAATGACTCTGGAAAAATTATTTTGACCAGAGTCATTCCTTCGACACGACTGCAATGTCTTATGTTTGTTTATTCATTTATTTCAAGTAGTAACCTAATAAAGGACATCTATTAATTAGAGTGTCTTAATAAATAATAATAATTTTTTCATTATTTCAATAACTATCCACAAAGAATGAACTTAAGATTTTTTATACTAATATATCAATTTACTGGACTGTTATTTGAATTGTGAATTGTATTTTAGTTTTAAAACTAAGCAAACGTCTGTTAGGCAGGGTAACATTTTAGATTTGGCCATTATTTATCAAAGTAAAACTAAACTTATTAATTTTTTTCAAAGCCAAATCTGTTGTTAGGTATTTTATTTGTATTATTATCACCATCATTTAAAGTAATCCGCCTTGTTACTACTGTTATAAAAACACACACATATTTAGCGATATTTCACCTGCAATCAGTTCCCAGGTCTGCTGAACTGGAGGCTGTATTGTTGTACGGAAGGTGAGCCCATTGTTGACTAGGTACAGTAAAGGTATATTATTTCCCGACATGACCCAGAGGTCCTGAGAGAGTCTTGTGTTCAATTTGATGCATTATTATTATTATTTTAACTTTTACACTGAGATAGTAATTTTTGTTGTTAAATGTAAATGTTGGTTTTGAACCCAGAGTATTGTATTAATTTTAAATCTGAGCTAGCCTACCATTATTTTATCACCTATTTTAGATACTATTTCTTAACGATGTCACTGGATTTAAAGTTAATAGATAGAGATATGTATATTATGTATATTGTGTATGTATGAGATATTAATATTTCCCCTTATTTCCTATAAAATACATTACAATTATTATTATTATAATAAATATAGTAAAGTTTTTTTTAAATTTACAATACTAAATGTTGCTTAAGTGACAAGTTATCAAAATGTTATATTGACAAGTTGATGAAATTTTATGTTCAACGTGATTTTGAGTGACCAGAACTAACTGTGCATATTCTATCAGTACAAGTGGAGTCGACACATGTCACAATGTACCCGGCTCCAATCTCAGTACACGATTCGCCAACATCTGTAACAAACAAAACGGTTACTTGATCCAAATAACTATTTATTTAAGGAGATCATAATTCCACAAATTTGTCTAGTTTAAGATGACGGCTAGTTTTCAGGCTTTTGGTTTCATAATACTGTCTCTGTTTGGAAATTAAATCACAATTATTTAAGGAAACCAAAGTATATTTATTAAATATGTTTTAAAATTACAAATAAACATTTATTTTTGATAGAGCCAGATCAAATACAATTTTTTTCGGAACTTAATATGTATTAATTTTCCTACAAATCTCGAATCCCAAACCAAATCTTGGAAAACATTATAAGGAGGTTAACCTTCCCACATTTATATAAGATTTTTCTTTAATTTCAGTTGGACCTATATTAATTCTTACTTCATATAATAAAAATAGAATTCGAGGCTAATTGTTTATATGTTTTTGTAATAAATCTTGTTATCGTTCTGTTAAATGGTAAATTAATGGTCTGAAGCTGATTATTAGCCTTTCTTATAATTATATTGGGTTAAAATACTAGTGAGTAATTAATTTTGTAATTTTAAATTTAAAAGATTAACCTGGTAATTTTCTGGGATCTCAGAAATCTTATTGGATTCAAATAATTCAAGCTTTGAAGGACACATCTATATATTTTGGACACAAACACTACCATCTTCTTCCTTTTAGGAATCGAACAGCTTAGTGGTAGAACATTGGTGTGTTAGGCCAAAGGTGTTAGGTTTCATACCTGAGTTTATGTGTCATTTTTCAAATTTAAAAATGATTTATTGAAGCTATTTTATTTTTTAATATATGACTTCTAAACTCCTTGGGTTAAGGTTCGTGATTACTTTTTCGTGCATACGCTATGTTGCCAATATCAAGTATCAAGGGAATTTAATTATCTAAGTCTGAAGGAACAAAATGGGATGGTTGCATTTTCAAGAACCATTAACAACATTCACCTGAAGTAGGTAAGTCCCGTCGTGAGAAAAACAACATCCTCAGTTTATCTTATCGAGATTGAAGGGCAGTCAGGTGTGCCAACTGCTAAACCAAACACCATTGGTAAAGTACTCACTTCTGTTGATGGTGCAAGAATCGCAGCAGATGCAAGGATGAACCTCAAGGTGTGGGTTGCTAGGGTTGAACACCCCTCCTTCTTTAGCGCAATCCTCGCTGGTTATCCTGAGACACAGTGTTGCTGCGCACACAGAGTTGCAGTGATGCGCACAGGACAGAGTCACTAGTCCTGCTATGAAGAGCACGGAGAAGAGTACGGCCTTCATCTGATGGCACAAATAGTAACACTTGTCACCACAAGATAACAAACATTCTCAATGAGTTGCAGTGATGCGCACAGGACAGAGTCACTAGTCCTGCTATGAAGAGCATGGAGAAGAGTACGGCCTTCAGCTGATGGCACAAATAGTAACACTGTCACCACAAGATAACAAACATTCCTAATGAGCTATTAGCATCATAGGCAACCAAGGGTGTACGGAATACAAAATGGAGAGGATAATAAGACAAATAAATACACAGTAAATTTTAGGGAGAGCCGGTACACATATTTTATTTTGAGTTTTTATTCTTCCCTTTATATTCTCATTGGTATCGATTTGTCACTGTTCTACTAGTTATTTTCAAATACATATTTTACAAAAATATGACACACAGTTAAATAAAATATATAAGAATGAATGAAATTTTGCTATTGAATATAATTTGTATTTATATTTTTCTCATACCATTGGTGGTGCACTCCAGGAGTATAGGGGAGAGGAATTTTCTCCCCGTACCCCAAGGTTGCAAATATTTACTATGACATATTAAACAAATTTAAAACTATTATGTAGACTGTAGAGTATTAAAAATGTGTCGAATGTGCAAGAAAAATGTTTACAACGAATCTTTTGACTTGATATTAAAAGACTGGTGCACATTAAAAATACTCTCAAGAATTCCAATTGACAAATAGTACAAAAATAATAATTTCCACACAAAACATTTCTTCCTCCTCATACCCCGACTCGCCCAATATTCCCTCCAAAATGCATTTTAAAATACATACTCTCTTAGATAGTTGTTTAAAAAACCATTCTAAATATCACATATTGATAATCACTGAATACGCTCAGGCACCGAGTGTTTAAATAATTAATATTTGATCTGGTTATTCAAATTTAAGAAATAAAACATGTTTTCAATGTTTGGCTCTTTTATTGAAGTAAATATTACACCTGTGTCATCAGGCAGGCCTTTCGTCAGAGCACTATCCTGTAATTGTTTGTGACGGAGAGATTGGTGTTGGAGTTTCATATAGGTGCACTGGGGGAATGTTTTTTCGTATGCTGTGTTGTTTTCCCACTCTGTCGAGGCTAATGAGGATGCATTTAATCTAACTTACCCTCCCAATATACACGATATACAACAAGTCATTGGAATATTTTTGAAATTCGAAATATTTGTCCACATCCAAATCTAAGATTTTTTTTAAACTGTATTCGGTGAGGTGTAATTCCCAGAATTATTATTGAAAAAAGTCGCTTCACGTTTTAAATTATTATTATTATTATTAGCACCGCGTCTTACTACCCGTTCGGGTTATACGCACTTACGCTAATGTGTGATGGTAGGGTGGTTGTGAGATGAAATGGAGGACCTACAGTTTAGCGTGGGATCCGAACCACGGTGGAGGCCTGGCTTTCCTCACATTCACAAGATGTCTTGTCAGAGGTGAAGGAAGGGTTTGGTAATCAGATAAATCTTTACCGGGACCGAGGTTTGAACCCCGAACCCCCAGCACAAAAGTCTGACACCTTACCCCTAGACCGCCAGGTCACCCACGTTTTAAATAACTAGATAGTAAAAATATTTCTATAAATAGTAACTAACAAAATTGTGTTTAAATTAAAATACAAATTATGTTATTTTACTTGCGTCTATAAATGTGTAGTTTGCAACGAAGTAGTCATTTGTTTATAAAATCTACCTCGTATCAAATAACAATAGAATACTCACGTTTGTAGTTGGAGTGGCTTAGACTGGTAATGTGTACAGCAGCTAGATGTTATTCTCAATGTTCATCATTAATCTCAAACACATGTTATTTATACTGAAGCTGAATTAATATATCAGGTTTCCTGGGGTTCCCATTTGCGATTCTGAGTACTTGGTTGAAAAGAATAACTTAAAAGATTACAAACATATTTGTTCCTCAATGCTGTATAGTGGTTAAGAAATGCGAAGAGTTCAGAGACAAGGAAAGGTGATTCTATTTTACTCTCCTCTCCGTCCTTATCTTCAAACCTCTCCCTTTTTTCATAGCTACATGTTTTGGGGTTAATAGTAAAAACACATGCTATATTTGTAGTTTAAAATAAGCAATTTGTAAAATCACTAAGCGATTTATTCTGCTGTCTTAGAAAGTGTTGACATATCTTGTCTACTATAGTTCACGAGATCGTGACAAGGAAAATACTAGAAACCTGTTTGAGAACGAACAAGGAAAGATGGATGTGCCACAGAGCGTGTTAAGAATTATAATGAGACACAAGAAATAATTGAAAGAAGCGAGAACAATACGTATACTTGATTTGTTGTATTTTATTACCGTATTTATCTTCAGACTCTTTGTTTGCGTTGTTGATTTCTTTGCACAGAGTATTTACTCTCATTCGAGCTAAACGAACTCAAGAGTAGCTATTAATGTGACAGTGTTGAGAAAGGTAGAGTTTTAGAGGAAATGTACTCGCATTTATATAGATGAAAAGTAAGGAACCATTTAAAAGGGATGGGGAACTCATTAAACTTGGTCGGAGTCAAGGCCTACTATATTATCCGAGCCTGAAACTAGCATTGGTGACGTCACATGAATAGTCGGATCTCCTCGCTCTGCGCGGATGTATTCCTTGCGTGATGGATTATATTTCAATAAAAAATAATTACTGATTCAGTAAAATATTGTGTCTATAGTCAATTTTGTTCTAGGTAAGAGAAATTATATTTTGGTTAGCTTGGTTGCTTCGTATTCACATTAGTGGGTGGTGTTTCTTTGACAACTATAAAAACACACATAAGTAGACTGTCACCTGTTTTGACAGTTAAGTGGTTTGTTTCGTATTAATTCGTGTTTCCTCTGGAGTCTTCTTAGTACGCACATAAAGCACTGGTCTCGCTCGAGCCGGTTTAATTCTTTTCTCGGCTCTCTTGATTGCGTTAGCATTGCGAATAGTAGTCTTGCTTACTGTTTGGTACTAAGCCTTAAGCTCAATCTTGTTTGGTGTAATATGGCGATCATTATGGCGTGGTTCTTTCGATTTACTTTATTTATGTTTTTAGACAGCAAATTTAAACTATTTATTTATTTTGGTGTTCATTGCAACAATGTATCCGTGTGAGACTGCATTTTAGTTTTAAATTTAGCTACTTTTTCTGTTTGTGTAAATTAAGTTTATTTATAGTCTTGTATATTAAATTTTACATTTAAACTATTTATTTGGGTGTTAATTGCAACAATACCTCTGCATAAGGGAGCCAATGTTAGTGTGCGTGCATTTGTGCCTTAAATTTAGGTATGTTCTCAGAACTTTTATGGTTTTGTGTGTAAATTAGCTTTAATTAGTTTTGTTTCTTAGATCATAAAAATATTTTTAAACTTTTTTTTTTTTTGCTCATTTTAACACTGCGTCCAAGTAATAGAGCCAAGATTGATACAAGAACTGCAAAAATATAGATATAATTTTTTGTTTTTGTTTTCATTACAACAAGGCCTCCACGTAATCAAGTACATTTTTATGCAAGGACTGGAAAAAATTTAAACAATTTATTTTGGTTCTTTACTATAGGTAGTCAGTGATTGTTAGTGTGTGAGGTCTTTGACATATAAAACATTTCCCTCGCCCCATCTGAAATGGTAGTTTTATAGTTTTAAGAAATTCGCTGGGAATACAGTTAACCTGCCAGACTTCAATTCAAGTGAAGTCGCGGGAAAACTCTAGTTAACATATTCCTGTTCTTAGTACCATATTTTCTGTAGCTCTCTGTGTTTTCCCGGGTTTTTTCTCGACACAAAGTATCCCCTGTGCACGGTACACAACTAGAAGCACAACTAGTAGGCTACATTCTGCAAAATCAAGAGAATTGGGAAAACACAGGGATTTTTTTGTTTGGTAAAAAAAACAGGGAATTTCACTAAAGAACTTAACAACTACTGGAACTAACAACTGCAGAAATGTTCCCATTAGATAAAATCATAGTTACCAACAATGGTGGCTCGTGTATAGGCACTACGGAACTGCAGCACTCCTTATTTCCACTTGATATTATCGATAACATTTAATATAATGAGTAATTTTTTCTTTAATTCTTTCTTTATTTTTGTAGTACAATATATATTCCTTAAGCTTAATGTCAGTACTTCAGTAGCCATCCCACAATTTAAGAAAAATATACAAAAATCTTTGTATGGAACTGTGTGCTTCAAAGTTCCAGTGACGTGGTGTTTTGACTGTTGGGCGCATGCGCATATAGCAGGGGTGGGGAGAAAGGCGAGATTGCCAGGTAAATAAAGCACTGTTGCTTTCGCAGTGCCGGCTCTGGCGTGATGGTGGAAGTTTTTTTTTTTTACCCAGCGTGTGTTGTGCTTAAAAACTGTGTACCATATTATTGAATGTGATGAAGTGTAGGAAAGTGTAAAATTATATTATTCTGCTTCCAGCTATTCTATTTGATTCATTTTTTTTTTCAGTTCTTTTATTTAACAGAAAGACTAAATGCGCTTGCAGTACTTTCAATGGAGAAAAATTTCCTCAGTTGTCATTCAGAGATCAAGGAGAAAATTATTGAACTTTTTGCGCAAACTAAAACAAGAAGAATGGATTTCATTTTTAAATGAATAGATCAAGCTTGAACTGTAACAATTTAAGTTAAAGTAAAATATGTTCTTTTTTTTTGTTAAGATTTTATCAAGTTTCTGAATAAACTTTCTTTTTATACATGTTTTTTTCCTTTTACACAATTTTTAAAAAAAGGCTAAAAAATTTCTGGAGCAGCACCCCAACTAATCTTAGCTACGAGCCGCCACTGGTCACCAATGGCACGACTTCACAAGTTAATTTTTTGAAAAATTATGAATAATTCCTCAATACTACTCTCTAAGGATTATTAAATAAAAAAAAGTGGGAGTTTCTTCTCGAAATCCTGAAAAAAAAACAGAATTTTAGATCTAGTAAATAGTGACAAACCTTAGAAAGCATGTTATTAAATAAACATACGACACGTGTACAGTTTAAGTTGTACGCTTTAAGCAATAGTGTTAACTGTGCACTTCAATACAGGAATCAGTCTACTCTTTTTCGGATGTCACTGAAGAGAATCGTGTCGGAAAGCCTACACAATCTTCCTCTCAATGGCCAAACCAGTGGCGGTGGAACCTAATTAGTATAGGTGTGTAAGGGGAGGGGGCAAGCAAACAACTACTTTAGGGACTTACCTTCTACTCGGCCCCTATCCCTCTTCTCAATAAATGTTTTAAAATCACATGTCCCTTAAAACTATTTTAATGCTTCTCCTTGTCAATTTTGAAAATTATAATGTTTTTTTTATAAGGTAGTTAGAGTCTTTCCCATGTTTTTTTTCTATAATTTGTTTAGAATGGCAGTCCTTTATAAAAATTAGGAAAATTTGATGTCTCCAGAAGTTATTTTCAGTAATTCTCACCTTGAATTTAAAAGATATATATACATATATATATATATATCTTCTAGAGCTTGTAGTATATTCTCTTAGGTTGAGTAGCCAATCGAAGAATCCTACGAAAGCCTTTCGATGGGCACCAATTGTACAAGTCTAGTAAAGCCCCTTATTTGGGCGGCAGTTGAAAAACTCTAAATGAGGCTTCTATATGCTGAAAGCCCCACTGTTAGGCTCCAATTATAAAACTCTACGAAAAGAAGACTTATAATTTTAACATTTTTATCCCTGGCTAGCTCAGCTTTTTTTTATCGACGCGGTTATCATATAAGGAAATTCCCACCTATACAATAAATATACTATGATCACTTTTATGTTAATTTATTGTTAGAAAGTATTCTTTTTATATGTATTACTAGTCACTGTACACTATATCATAATTAAATGTGTCGACAAGCAACACATGTATTGTCACCACCCTGGTCCCTGCGCATCTCCTTATGGTGTTACAGTTAGAGTTCGTTTCTGCCTTGCGTATTTTTCAAATTCTGATGACTTCGACGATCGCACCAGAGTTGGCTGACAATCTCGACCTATCACATGAGAGTAGTTTGAATTCTGGCTTTCTGGTTGGCTGGACAATGCAACCACTTTGTACTAAGGGAAAGGTGTACTCCTTTTAGAACAAAAATTAAGTGTAAGATCAGCTCTTTTCATTTTGATTTCATCCTCCAACGCACCCAGTAAGCACATTTAAAATAAAATAAATGTGATGACTTCCAAACAGCCTGAAGGGCTTAAATATTCTAAAATGCAAATGAATAATTAAAAATAATATTATAAAATAAAGAGAATTCCTGAATTTAAACATAAAATGCATATAAAATATAAAAACTGCAGTCTCATCCCTCCTTTTCGAAACAACACAGGGTTTACAAGTTTGGACATTACAAGCTATTAAAGTGACCTCCCATTGAAATTCAGATGTCACTCGAAATTATTTAGAGTGATCCTCACACTAATTTTTCCATATAGTTAAATGCCTCTAGATGCTATTTGATACGGTCGACTCAAGATATTTTTTTTAAATGTTGTCTTTAGAAACTATTTAGAATTATCTTCACCTGGATATTTTTGAATATTAAATTTTTTGGAAGTTATTTGGAGAAATGTTGTTGTGAACGTTTTGAATATACTTGAACTGGCCTTTCCCGGCAGAGTTTTAAAAGTGGGTGCCTCTAGAAACTATTTAGAATTATTCTCTGTCTGGCACATTTTTGAAAATTGAGTTACTTTAAAAGTTATTTTCAGTTTGGTAAAAATCTTTCGGCTTTATGTTTGAGAATATCATAAGGTAATAAATACATGTAGAAAGAGGATAAAATGTTCCAGGAGGGACAATGACATCCTCTTTACACTCCTCTACCCCATTTCCCCTATTTTCGGAAACCAGATTATTTTAAAAGCTATTTAGAATCCCTCTGAACATTTGTATATTTTGAAATTTTGATGCTTCCAGCAACTAATTAGAGTAGTCCTACATCAGGAAAGTGTTGAAATTTGGATGCCTTTAAATTTTAATAGATATTTGACTTGATCTTTTATAGACAAATTTGTGAAAGTTGAATGCTTCAGAAACTATTTGGGATGGCCCTCAAGTGAATTTTTTTTCTAAATTGCATATATCTAGAAGCTTTGGAATGCTTCTCCTCTGGATTTTTTATAAAAATTTTGGATGGCCCTAGACGCTATTTAAAGTGCAGATCTCCTGATTTTTTTTCCGACAGTAGCCTCTAGAAGTTTTTTAAAGTGGTCTTTTCTGGCCAATTTTTAAAAATTGAATGCATTTAAAAGTAATTTGGATTTTGAATTAAGGCCATCTTTCAGCTTCATATTTTATATCAAAGGATTTGAAATATATATATAGGGGGGATTATTAACAGGGCGGACAATGCCCATTGTCTCCCCATTTCCACCACTACTGAAGCAAACCAAACTAGATGAGCTTGATCTTTGGTATGCGTGCCCACCGATGCGGGTCAGTCTCAAATGAATTTATAAGGCAGGCTTTCAGTCATGTTGTCTGAGTGATAATTTACAGTGTGTGACACTGCCACACTGATAACGATTTACATAACAAGTGATTGTTATGAAATAAAGACAAATTATAATGCAAACATCTTATAAACAACATGGAGCGGTCTGCTTTGACATAGAACACAAGAGTGTTCTTCTACTTATTACTAAGGTATATTAAGCCTACTAAGCACTTGGACACATTTTCCGGAAACTTTGTTTGCAAACATATGCAAATAATGTTGCTCCTGTTTCCGAAATGTTTTTTGGATATAAAACAAACAAGCAACCTGGGTCAGTCTGATTATGCTGTTCGCACAAAGCACATCTGTTACTTTATTTTTCTGTTTTGTTTTAGTTTGTTGTGTCTTGGACAGCTGACCAAACACTTAAAGCTGAAAGAAATGTTTCATATCAATGCTTTGTCATGGGATGTTACATTTAAAGACTACAACAATAACTTCAAAAACGAAATGTTTAAAATGAAATTGATGATAAGTTCTCGGTTAGTGGTAGTGAACTAAAAAAAAAAGTTAAAGACCCTCTGTGTGCAGTTTTGTAAAGAGCATAGGCATCATTTGAAATAGGAAAAAAAAATTACCCGGAAATATGTTTGATCAATGAAGTCTGGACGCGAAACAATGTTGGCTTTCCATGTTTGCAAATTGTTTTCATATGTTTGTGGGCAGTAGAAAACATTTTAGAAAAATCAAGAAATATATCACTCTATAATAATAATAATTATTATTATTATTACTATGAACTCAATTTTAAAAATATGTATTTGATAACTTTCATTTATAATTATTCGCTGGTAAATCACTGATAATTGGTTAAAGCGCTCATGTATGTCATTAATATAACTGTTCCACGACTTTGTGGAGATAAATTCAAATATGAGGGTAAAAAGTTAAATCTTTAGTGACATGTTGATTAATATGACAGAAAGAGTTTTCTTCAATTCCATGGAAACATTAACTGCTTTGTTTCTCGAGAAATTGCTGCACACATCTTTGAATGCAGTTCAAGCTGATAGTTCAACTTTATTTAAAGTAAAGTCAAAAGTTTTGCCTGTGACAAGTGTCCTTTATCTGTGGGTAACAAAAATTGCTTCTTTTATATTTGCTCCACTCAAGTAGTTAATTTATTCTACCAATATAAAAATAAGAATCATCCTCATTCATAGTTTTGACAAAATAAATTACTCAACCAAGTTTTACATGAAGTGTGAATTATGGGTAAGATTACTTTTGAATCATTCTCTAGGTTTAGTGGATGATGAAAGAGGGATGAAGATACTGGGGAGTGGAGGAGGTTGCATAATGATGAGTTACACACTGTATTAATCACAAGACATTGTTAGGATAGTTAAATCTTGCAAATCATGGTGGGCAGGACATACAATGTGAATTGATAGTCTAGAACCTCTTACTACAGTAGTCATTGTTGTATAGGCTCGTTTATAAACTGTCACAATAGTGGGGGAAGGCAAGACTGCTCACACTTCCCTAGAGGAAATGGCATTCCTCACATTATTACAGTAAAATACTATAAATGGACCAGTACTTCAATTTTTATCCGCTGTTTGGAGATTGTTATGTCTATAACAGTGTCCCTTTCTGTTGAGAAAGTTTGTTATTAGGAGGTTGTTTCATCATAAGAGTCCATGTTATTTTGCCGAGGAAATTTAAGCTGTCTACTATATAGAAGTATCTACTATTTAGAGGTGTCTGTTAAGGGAGATTTCACTGTATTCATTTTAACCACAAATATCAAATCAGGATACAAATCTTAGAAATCTTGATAAGTAGGCTACCCATAATGTAATAACTAATAATGATCACATTTTTTTATTGTGTGAATTTACATTCGGTTAAATAATGGTTTTAAGTATGATGTTAGGGTTGTCCTAAAATAATTATGGGTTAAACCACTAGTAAGCTTTATAGCTGTAAAAAAAATAGATTTAAGATTCATAAAAGTATAATTTTTTTTCAAATATCCTTAGGATTTGAAGATTCAAAGGATTCACCCCTAAATTATAATTTTAACATAGTAAATAAATCTACTACACTAACCAAACATTTTGAATCGAGATCGGTAGTGTACAGGACATAATGGAAGGCCAGTGTTAAACAGTTTTTATAGCAAAACTTTTTTTGGCCAAAATAAATAAAATATTACTTCAGTATGAACATAAAAGTGTTTAATTTTCTTCACATGGTGATATCAAGAGTTGTTGAATATCTATCATGAGCATAGCAACAATAGATGATAAACGTTTCAAATTAAGAGTAAAAAGTTACATGAAACTACAGGACTCCCTTAACAGATATTCAAGAACTGTTGAGGTCCCCATGTGAATAAAATTCAAATTCATGTTGATACTGAAACACTATTTGATTTGATCAAAAAAAGTGTTGACATAAAAACAGCAAAAACACACATTTTCTCTCGCGTTACAACATCATCCCCACCTTAAGACAACATATTTAAGGCCCTTGGCCCTGTGGGGTGCAAGTCTAAAACCTATTTTGTTGGATGGTGGGCAGGAGGGTGAAAGGTATGGCGTGGCTTCACAACCTACCAAAGTATCCTTCCATGTCAACAAGAAGAGATGAATCATGACAACCATAGATGGCGCTAACTACAGGACAGGTCTTGCGGACAAATCATATGTTTGTAAATATCAGTTTCCTCGAGAACGAGAGAAATTTTGATGTTAATATTTTCAACACCCCTTCTAAGATAATGTATCAATGTTTATTAAATGTTACATTTTCTTATTTTTTGTTATGAAGCCGGCAGTTTTCTATTGAAAAATGTCAATTTTATCGAAATTTGATCACTGTTAAAATTATAAGGGAGGTGTGTATACAAAAGATATAATGTAATCAACATGCTTCTATTCTTGAACAACCTGTTTCCGAAAAAAAAAAATTACAAAACAATAGAAATTCTTTAAGATAACCGTTTGTTCCCATGGCTCTGCAATTCCACACCAAATGAAAAAATGAAAAGGGTCAATCGCCTCAAAGCACATATGAATTTAAGTAAATAGGTGAAATCATCAAATGTAAAATACAAAATATACAAACATATTACATACACCTTTTTATTTGAACAATAAAACTATATGCAAAAATAAATATTAAATAATTAATAATAGCAGCACAAGCTCGTTGTTTCCGAGCTGCTGCGATGCCTGTTCATTAGAAGCCTTGGCATACATCTCGAAGTTGTTAAGAGTATCGCTCCTGGTAAACAAGGAACCTTCATGTTTTGGAGTTGTTACACCTTATTCCAAGGAATGTGTAGCAAACCCACACTGGTCTGGCTAATTTATTTTGTAATATTATCAATTTTCATTCCAACCATTCTTTCATGTACACACATTTCTTAGCATTTACTGAGCCAACATCGTTGCACATACGCAACACCTGAAAACAAGACACGTGGGAGTTAATGTTGAAGCAACAGAGAGCAAGTAATTAAGTATTCAGCTAGGGAACTTCATCATATATACATAAAGTATAATTCAAACAAATTATAACCTACTATTTGCTACCTTTAACAGTGGATGCATGGTCTAATGAAGTAGTGTGCAACCTTTTTGTGTGTGTGTGTGTGTGACCCCACTGAAGTATTATTTTAATTTTAAGACTCCATGTCCACCTTGTAATAAAATAAATAAACTTAATCCTCTTACCCATGTGAAGCCTCCTCTTACACCTATGGAGAATTTTTGGCACCCTATAGATGTTTCTAAGTCTGTCAAATGTCTATAGCTAAAGTCAGTTTACTGCGCATAACATTTGTCCACAGGATTACAAGAGCTGCGTCTTACCTAATGGGGGTTTTACGTATACTTTTTGCTATTAAAAAAATAATAGGGCAATGTCTTAATAACTGTGACCCCAGGGTTCTGTAACACTGCGCTAACGTATCACTCTTGTGTTATATTAGATTGTTGGTAACAGGGAGATCAGGATAAGGATTCTAATAAGATGTATAGAAGGGGATTCTTTCTAAATATTTTACCACTTGTTTCCATGCAAATATGGGTAAATTTCCTCTAAAATTCTCGCTTCCTAATTCATATTCCATTAGCATGATTGATATTTGTATACAACCCAAACGGAGATAAAGAGGCAGTGAAAAAAAAATGCTTATGACTATAAAATTTCATTATTTTGTCAAGTGTTGGTTAAACTCAGAGTTCGGCAAGCATTTTTGATTTGGCCCAAGGGCTATAGTTTGCCAACGCCTGGTTAAACTTTATAAAAGAAAAGGGTATTATTCAAAGTATAATTTAGTTTTATTTACACTGTCCTAGATTAAACAAAATATTGACTTATGAAAATTCATTTTCAAATGATACACATAAATGTTAGTTAAATTCTGAATTAAGTTCCCTAATGGACTCATAATTCATGGTGTCTTCTCAACTTGACCAATGAAATCCCCAACTTTTTCCCTGATTTCCCCTGATAATTTCCTAAAATTCCCCACTAAAATGTATGTAGCATCCTTCTNCCCCCCCCCCCCTTTTCTTCTCCACTCGTTTTTATATTAATATTTTTTATGAATAATAATAAATTTTAAAATTTGAATATTTTTTAAAATTTGTATTAAAATTGTTTACTAGGAATTAAAAATATATTACACAGCTACAAACTAAAAAATGACATAATTTACTGATTTAATGGTTATTGTGTTTCATGAGTAAAATATCATTTTCCCAGATTTTTAATTTGATTTATCAAATTCCCGGATTATTCCCGTTTTTTCCCCGATCACTTCAAATTCCCGGCTAATTCTCGTTTTCCTTGATTTTCTCGGATGGTAGACACCCTGTAGTTTAGTTTAAATTAGATAATCCAGACAGAGTTGCTGTTACTCTTAACCATTCATTTAAGTTTTTTAATTTGTTTTTTGAAAACCGTCAATTTTCAGCCACAGAGCTTTTTAGTGAGTTCATGTTGCTTTTAGATAAATAAGATAAAATAACATTACCTACACTGGATAATTCATGCACTCTGAGATTAACTACTTAGTTCGACTCTTGACTGAGCAATTTCATTACTCTATAAAGCACAAAAAAAAAAAGTAACTGGGGATTAAGTAGTGAAGAGGTATTCAAACGTACAGGACAAACACCGCACGGCATTCGTACAATCCCTGGTGCATCCAGCAGTGATTCGATGGCACGATACAAGTAGCTGCCATCCAGAGCTACTGAGCGCTCTACTTTTCCATCATACAGTAGTGTGTCGAGGATAGTTTCAATGTCCTCAACAGACAGTTGTACCTAAAAAAAAAAGTATATAGCTTTTAGTCCTCACATGAAAAATAAAGGTGTTATGTGAACTTTCTGAACTGACTGATTATACCAGCAGACAAGAATTTCTATGAGCGAGAGCGAAAGTGCATACAAATTTTGCTAGAAAAGGTTCTTTTGCATGACACAACCGACGGGTTTACTTCTCCTACAAAGGAAGTTGTGCTACGGATTTTAATCGCACAAGAAAAAAAGAAAGATCTGTCTACCTCGGCTGGGTTTGAATCCACAAACATCAGGCACTAAGGTGAGCACTTTACTTCAAGACCACTAAGGTCGACAACACTAATGTTATTGCCATGGTTGTCTGTATATTTAGTCTTAATAAATGTTTAACTACATTTATTAAACTTAACATTGAGTAGTTCATTAGTCGCGCATTTTTTCAGCCTCAAAATAAGCTAAATTGAACAATATAATTGTATTCATGTTCCCACTAACATTTTGAACATGCATGATCCAAAAATAGATGAATTTACATGACATCAGTTTATTTAAAAATCACAAAAATAAACATCTTTTGAAATGAAAACAATACTCATGTACTTTAAAAAAATACAATAGCATTAATATTAATACAATGAAAAGAACATAATGCCAACTGCATATTTCACTTGAACACATCCAGACAAGTAGAGATATGAGTAAGCAATGAGTCATCTATTAGCCAACACAAAATCAATACAGCATAGAAATATAATTATGCATCAAGCTCAAATTTGCCAAGCCTTTTATGAGTCTAAGCTCAAGCTTAGTCTCAAGCTCAAAATTCAAGTACCCAGAAACTCCTTTTTTTAACATCCATTACTGTTTCCAGCCTGTGGCCTGGGTCAGTTTTTTATTCAGCCCATATATTTTCCACTGCCGGCTTGTTAGGCCTGTCGTAGCTTCATATGCCTTATAGCCTAACTTAAGACTAGAACAGGCACAACGTCAAGTTCTCGGCCATTAATTTATCAATGTGAGAGGGTAAGCCCATATTTCACCAATGATAAATTTTTCAATCATGCCGAGAATCAAACTCGGGACCCTTGGCTAAGTAGGCAGACACGTTACCGACTGAACTAAGGTGTCGGATTCTCAGAGACTCCTATAGGAAGTGATAGAAGGGATAAGCAATGTGTGTTTATGGGACAAGGGAGGCCAGTGAAGAAAGGTGTTGGAGCCGCTCTAAGTGCACACCTTCAGAATTGAGTCATAATCTGCAAAAGACTACAATAAAAAGTGATTGAGTTAAAGAATATGTCTTTGTCACTATATGTATCCATCACATGACAAGTATAAGACATGAACATTCCTAATATTTTCTAACATAACAGTAAAGGTGAAGGGAGGGCCAAAGGAGTGATTAAAGAGTAAGTTATAAGTCATTCATGAGGTAAGTTTACCTGGATGACAGCTCGAAATGTTACAAGAAGTAATTCCTAATATATCACTACGTCAACAGCTGACTTCTATCACTTTGGATCACTGTAATGAAAACAGATGGTAATATATTAATGTGATAGTTAACCACAGTAATTTAGGCCAATATTATTTATATATTTATTTGAGGTCGGACACAAAGTTTATTTATAGTTTTATTCCACTTAAAAAAATATTCACACCACTTTCACAAAAACTTCTAACGAACATAGCTTCAAAATGGTGACGGACGAATCCAAACCATATGATTGAACATAACGGTAAACAAGTTTTTTTACAATGATGAAGATACACAGTTGATGAAAATATTTTATTCAGTTAAATATTTCAAAATATGATTAAATAATCATAAAATCATTTATTGTATGTAAAAAAAATAACAACAATTTTCTCTTTTCCAAGTAAATACGATACCTGTATTAAAAGGTATTGATGTGTGCACTATATTAAATATAATCAATAATGTTACAAAATGAAAAATAAGTACTTTTAATTATGTTTAAAATATTGTTTCGAGTTAGATAAAAAAAAATTATTTAAAAAAAATGAAATAGTATGAGAAAACTTAAGTTTACGTTATTTTTAATGTAATATATAACAGGTAATTAAAGATATTTACATTTATAACAAAACTGATCTTTTACAGGTGTTGGCAACCCAAAACCTAAACATATGATTTTCGAACTGTCATCCAGGTAAAAACCTATCATGAACGGAATATACTTCCATATTTTTATCAGTTTAAAACTCACTTTACTTATTCCAAGTTCACTAATAAACTTCCACACATCTTTGGATGAAGCATAGGATATGTTTCGAGCTGCTATTGGTCCTCCCTTACAGTCTTTTATGTTCTCACTTTTCTGCTGCAAATATCGGTAACATTGCTGATTGAGCACGTCAACAAACTCTGCCTCAAAGTCCTGATCACAGTACCATGCTCCACCAGTAACTGAGCGGTCTGGTTCAAGATTAAATAACATATACACCTTCTTCTTGCTAGCCTACATTTGTAAACATAACAAAATAAATAAGTGAGATTAAGCTGATTGCAGTGAAAAACTAACCCACACCACACATATAATTTATACCAAATACTAATATCCGGTATTATTTTAAAATATATTTTTGTTTACTATGCCATCAACTAATTTTTAACTTTTGATAAAAAAAGGAATATGGTTAGGGGGCCTAGATTATTTAATAATGTTAAAATAAATTATAATTTAACTTAGAAGTTATTTTACATTTTTAACACAAATAACTTCTACTGTATTAATTTAAAAAAAAAAACAATGGGATACTATTGGCAACTCCTCCCTGATGTGAGCCCGCAAGTGAGCTATATTGACCGAGCAGAAGTGATAGTGTCAACATTTGTGAATAGTGTGTGTCACATGGTCAGCACAAGCCCTACGGCTGTTAATCTCAGGTTTCTAGACCAGAGCTGCTATTTCTTTATTCAAGTAGCTCCCCATTTGTCCTCGCAAGGCTGAGTTTAACCCTGTTCCAGACCCAATGCTTCACAGAAAATTTTTTAGAAGTGCCGGGGATCAAACCCTAAATCTCTGTATCTGTAGCCAGGAGCTCTGACCACTATACCACAGAGACAGCCTTCTATTAACAAACAGGACTTAAAAATCAATTGATTAAGTAGTCTATTTAAGGATTTTACCTGGAGGATGTTTTACATACACCTTTAAAGTGGAATATAATTTCACAGTTTTTTACAGTCTGAAATGCATACAAAATTATTTTAACGTGTCATTTATATAACGAGAAGATTTGGATCAGTGGAGTAAATTCGAGCCATGGGCGTTTAGGAGAATTTAACTTTGGGGGGGTTTCAAAATCAAAGTTTATGATATGATGTTAAGACTTAGGCTACTATTAATCCCTAAGAAATTAAAACTCTTATTTTATATTTTAGTGGTGGAACTTTATTTGTGTAAGAAGGGAAGAGGGAGAGCGAGGCACAAGTAACAAAAAAGTTTTTAGGGTCTTTCTACCATCCTCTCCCCCAGTTAATGTTAGAACATTGGATGCTCCTTGGAGCTATTTGTAGTGTCCTTGTTTGGAGATTTTTTTTTAAAGTATACTCTTTTAAAAGCCCTTTAGAATAGTGATTTCTCTTAATTTTTTTTAAATTTGGTACAATTAGAGGCTATTTGGTGTAGTGTCCTCAGGAAATTTTTTTGAAGGTTGAATGCATCTAAAAGCTATTTCGAGAAGCGCTTACCATTTTATTTATTTTTTTGTATGAATTAGATTCCCTTCTAATCTTTTAAGTTGTCACCACACCCACACAAGTTTTTGTTAAATTTAGGTGCCCTAGAAGCTTGCCTATTTGAAGTAGTCTTCCACAAACAAATTTTAAAAATTGGATGCCCTTTGAAACTATTTAGAATGGTCCTCGCATGGATTTTTTTTTAACTAAATGCTTTAAGAACCCATTCTTACACTAAATTAACTCTAAATAGGCCTACATGGAGATGATCATCCAAAATAAAAAGTGAAATATAAACCATCTAGTTGATATTATAAAATAAAGCAAACATACTTACAGCAACTGACTTTACAGCCTTAATAAGTTTCTTGTTCTCAAGAATTTTTAAAATCTTATTGAGTTGTGTAGGTACAAGGTTTGATTTGTATCTTATGTCTCTGATCCAGATGCCTTTACTCCCAGCTTCTTCAATGATGCTGTAAACTATTTTCTCCTCATTGTCAGCTCCTTTAATTTTATCGGTATGCAAAGCTGGATCTTTCAACTTATACAAAAGCGTGCCTCCTTGGTTAAATAAGTCAAAATAGCCCTGAAACCAAATTAAACATGCGCATTAGCTCATATACCGTATATTTTTATTTTTGCATTGAGTCTTACAACTCGTTTGGGCTCCACGCTTAAGTACTTATTATGCTAATGGTTTTTAGGGAATTAGGAAGGTTATATTTAGAGGAAGTGTACTCGCATATATGTGAAGAAGGAGTTAAAAACACTTTTGGAAAAGCCACCCTCAGTACACCTGATCGAGATTCGAACCTCAATCTCCCCGTCATCGGCAGTCTAGTCTACTGCAAGAATAGTATCGAAGCAGGTCGAAAATTAACTAAACAAGATTAAATCAGATGGGTTTTAAACAAATTATGGAATATTTATGTACTTAAATATTCCTGAATAAATTAAATTTCTAACACAAAGAAGTTTCATTATATTGCAAGCCCTGAAGAACTGAAAATGAACGAGACTGTTAAGGTCTTCCAATAATAGATTGAAAATAAAATTTAAAATATCTTAAGCCTTTATTGCCAATACAAGACTTAAAACTGTCTTTTGTCAGCTTAATAATATATATATTTCAAAATTGTATTGCGTTTGACAAAATTATATTTAATATAATAGGTCTGATAAATTTTTTTATCTGTGAATGAAAGTATTTGCAATAAACCTAATAGTATTTGTATAGTAATTGATATTTTTTCAAATTATTCAACACAGTTTGGTAAATTTAAGTCGGCCAATACAAAATAAAATGTGTAGTAAAAAGAGTCACCTGCACTAAAAGTTTGTTTATGACAACAGCACGTTGATCAGGGCGAAGATCGGGAATTTCCTTTTGAATATCCTTGTCCGATATCCCTTTGGCTGAAGCCTTGGCAAGAGCGATAATTCTGAGGAAAATGAAACATATGGTCAACTTTTTGAATTTAATCTAAATAGAGTAGCAGATATTTAACTTAGTGATTTTGTACAAACTGATTAGGCTAGTTATCTTAGACTCGTCACTTTGGTTCAGTTTTCTGAGAAACAAACACTCTTGCCCCTTTTTTTTCCCATTTATAAAATTAAAATGGTTTTAATCAAGGAAGTACCTTACTTAAGACTACTAATGTAGGTCTGAATATTATTAATTAAGATTAATATCATAAATTCGCAGTTTTATTTTTTTAAAGGTTATGAAGGGGTGATTTAGGCGAAAAGATTTTTTTGTCGAGATATGATGTATTTATTGTCTAAGGGGATTAAAAGAGTCAATGAGCACTTAGAAATGAGAAATAATAGGGATGATTATTATCATATTTTTTTAGGTTCTTTTATCAATTTACTCTCTAGTTTAAAGCTTACAAAGAGTTACAACCAACATGTCTAATAAAGGGGATTACTGGGAAATGAGACCTAACCCCTTCTAAAACAAGTCTAAGTTAAATACGAAGAAATAACACAAAAGCATTTTGCCCATGTAGTGTTGGTTGGCTGACCAGTTTACAGGGAGAAGTAAAAGGGTGGTTAAGAGTCTCAAATTGTAAATCTTTTCACTCCCTGTTGTAACATGTCCTCTATATAAAGGACATCTACAAGCATGACAATAAAGCTACGAATGAAATAAAGGAATTAAAAGAAGGAAATTAAAAATAATCTATTTCTTTATTAAGTAGAAGAAAATGGCTTACGATGGACAGGATGCAGTCTGATACTATCACCATGCTTTCACGAGCCTTTCCGCCAGTATGGTGGTTGGCGGATGTCTTGGCTGTTGTACGCACGAGATGGAAAAGAACTTCAGTATCGCCAGTCGACGCCTCAACCCTAAGGCACTGATTCCCTAGTGGCTCTTCTGGGAAACACTCTCTCCTCTAACCTACTCCCCCCCCATATCATCCGTCGATCCCTCCATTTGGTTCATTCCCGAGTTAAGCCAAGAGTAAAAAACATGGGAACCCGTGTGCCACATAACTCCACTTCTTTGTAAAAATTTTGTCAAAGGAAGAACTTCTGAACTAATCTTCAGCACCACTTATTCTGGTGGTCACAAAGAATCAGGAGTCAGACTCATCGCTGCGTAGCAGAAGAAGCCTCCTATTAGGTATCACCTTATATCACCGGCTTTGAATACTATGTCCTTCCGACACAGTGTGTTCTATTGTAAGAAAGTTTTTATGTGTCTTTCAGACACTAGGTGAAGTTATGCTCTGCTTATGTTTGATTTTTAGTCTGAATGACTTATTATGTTGTATGTCCTTCAGACATGTTTTATTTAGCCAAAGAAACTAATTGGTTAGTACCTATCGTCGGATAGTTTGGCTATATTTTTCTTAGGTCCATTTGACATAGATTAAATACGGAGGCTTTGAACTTTATATATAAGGGGAACCAGGTGGTCAAGTTTTTCTAATCAATATATTCATTTAACTATTCTGAGTTCTTATGGCACAGTAATGTTTCGTAACGCCCTAAACGGTATGTTCACATGTTCCATATTTTTATGGCTACAAGCAGTTTGTCTACCCCTCTTGTCTAAGACATAGTTAGGTCAGTGTCACACTACATTCTTTTTGGCACCTTTTCTGTGTTACTATTTATGGTGCGCAAAGTGTGGAACACGGCTAGTTTCATATAGTGGCCCGCACAGATAGTATTTCCTTTCGCCCCTTATTGGCGCCTCATATGGCTATGTATTTAATGTTAGATTGCACTAGCTTTGTTGTATACTCCAGGGTATGGGTAGTTGTTTATATGTACTATTGAATGCTCCGGCAGCACCCACCGGGAAAAGACTGGCCATAGTAATACATGGTGCTGACACCTGACTGTTAGCCATCTGGATGTATATAATAGATCATCCATTAACTGTTCATTATTTAGAGTATCTATGGGACTCTTTTTTAATTTAACTCAAGCTCGCTAGCTTGACCCATATTTAACCTAGTAATTCTAAAACTATAGGATTTACAGTAGTGTTATTTATCAGTAACTCTTTCCCTTGTGCAGTGATAATAATTATAGGAATGCGCATATCATGAAGGATTAAATATCCAAGCTATTATATTTGTTTATAATTACAATTATAGCTGCATTTAAACATCAAATATCAGAGTGTGTGATGGATGAGATCTTTATTGATCATTCACACGTAGCCATAAGTCCCGGGTTCTATTTCCATGTCCAGGTGTAATTTTTCAATTTAAAGAATATTATATTTAGATGTGGGTATAACTATAATTAACAAATCTAATAGCTTGGCTATTTAATACATCACAATAGCTATTTGTTTGAATAATTTGATAATACGGGGTGAAATTAATAATACCCCAAGGCAAAATTTGTTTAAATATGACAGGAGCATTGACATCAACATTCACATTAGGAGTGTTATTGAGGTAAAGTACCTATATATAAATATATTATATTATAACCCTGTGGACTAACTTACTGAAGGGCCTACTTTTTAGTGTCTACAAATCAAGGACATCCAGGAAGTACTATTATATATGATTAAAAATGTTCAAATTAGAATTTTAATATATTGCCATAACAATATGTTAATCGCTTTCAAGACTAGAATGCCCAAAAATGTGTAACTTCCAGATTAATATGCGCAACATTTGACAGTAGGCCTACATATTATGAATGTGTGAACACTTGTATTCCCATCAACACTATTATATTTCTAGCATATTTCTTTAATCAAAGAAATGTAATGTAGTCAAATATATTTGATCAAAGAAATATTTTACTAATATTTGATCCCATATTTACATTGGAACATACTCTGAGTCAAGGTTTGAACAAAGGAAATGGTGCCTAAAATATTGCCCTGGAAAGTGTGTATTTTCTGTTTTAATTAATGGAGAAAAACTAGTTATAAAATATTCATACGTTTCATGGTTCACTCATAAATATTTTTGATAAAATTATGGATTATTAATTAGAAGTTCTTTTAGCGTGCAGCTGTTAATTCCTTTTGCATTTTGTTAAATAACTCACGGTCGAGGCCAAAGTCGTATCACAGGTTTTATTTTCATTTAATCAGCAAAGAGATTATCACAATCACACTCACAATTGCTGCACATGAAATTAAACCAATGGGGTCCATTTTTTTAATAAAATATACTGTAGAAACTTTGAAAGAAATGTGATGAAACGTAACAACCAAATGTTTTATCAAAGAAAAATATCTATTTTTCTTTGCTCGAATAAAAATGATAGTGTAATTCCCCCCTTATGAAAAGAGAAAATACCCTACAGCTTATCATGGTTTACAAAAACACATTTGCCATATATTATTATTTAAAGTAATTTTAACATAAGAATTTAAAGTATAACACACTCATTCTTGCTGTAAATAAGTTTCAACTTTCTGGGAAAAAAATAAAGGGTAGGCATTCAACTTTTATCATTAATAAGTATATTTTGGTAATAATAAGGATTTTAAATTATTTTTTCTTCAATATGGTGACAGTATTGAATGTTGTGAAATGCAGCCCTCAGAGTATTTACAATTTTCATTGTGGCTCTTATGATTAAATTAGTTTGATACACCTGCTCTATATAAAAAGCACTAGTCCCCACAATTTTTTACAAGTGGGGACTTGTGAAGAAGTATTATTAGGCCTACTTAACACGTACAGGGTATCATAGTATTATACAGGGTGTCCCACTCGAAGGTAGCCCTGAAAAGTGTCAGTTTACATTGACCAGACAAGCCAAAATGAAAAGAAACATTGATATGCCCTACCTGTGTGTTTTAGAATTGGAGGACAATCACAACATGTGCTGAAATTGACCTCCTCGGGCATACAAACACAATGGAACACGGCGTTCCATATTCCTGAAGGTGGCAGTCAGTAATTGAGGCGACACCACCTAGATCTTGCACCGGATGTTCTCCAGTAAATCCTTCCTCTGACAATTCTTTATGGACCAATTAATCCAATAAGTTTTCACAAAATACTTATATATATTCAACGCTCGCTCGCCTTGATCCGACTACTCACTTCAGATGGCTGTCTCCAGGTGCGAAAAACCGATACGACACTATTGCTATTGTTGTCTCCTTCCAAAGTTTAATCCCGCCGGTGTTGCTGTAACCTTATTTCCTTTATCTTGGACTATAGAGAGTATAGCGTCCAAGTGTCAATGCAATCCTCCAAATTTTATCAAATATAGACGGAGAATATCGGGGCTTCCTCCGTGTATTTTAAAAATGCATTTATTTGTCAGTTTCATAATTAATCAAAGCAAGGTTCCTCGAACTTGATGAGCTGTTACTGTAACCATTTAACCACTTGAATGAAGAATTTTTCCTGTTACAGAGCGAAAGGTTAAATTGTAAGAATAAAAATAAGAGAATAGTCTTATCTAACCTGTGTTCAGCTTCAATCGTGTTTTCAGAAGGCTGTTCATCTACCTCTAGTTTGATTTTCACAGGTGAGTTACTTGATGTTGCCATATTATTTCAATATTTTAAAAGGCGTTGACAAAATTAAATAACAATAAACGCTAATCTCGTAGCAGACAAATATTAGCGGGCTGAAAAGCTCCACATCCACAATAAACTAAGCGTTTTTATCCAACATTGGAAAAATTAACAAAACTAAAAATATAATATAGTTCCAAAAAGAATCATAGATAGCGCATGAAAGCAGATTTGGTTATAAAATACATCAAAGATACCGCCACAGAAAAAATAATAATTCAACCAAAAAAATTATAAACCGATATTAGTGTATTAAAAAAGTATATGATTAATTAATATATATTTAATAAGCCTAATTAATGTAAATTAACGTAATTGAGACAAATATTTAAATCTGCGGTACAAAAATGTGGTTATTTCGGGATCTTTAAGAAAAGAAATGAAATCATAGATACCGACACAGAAAAAAAATTAAACCAAATAAATTATAACCAGATATTAGTGTATTAAAAAAGTAAATGATTGATTAGGCCTAATATATATTTAATAAACATAATTTATGTAAATTATCGTAATTGTTTTAATCTGCGGTACAAAAATGTGGTTATTTCAGGCACTTTAAGAAAATAAAATATTTAAACTCAAATTGGACATGCAAATAGTTTTCTAAAATCTCCAAGATTAAGTTGCCACATTTTCTATATTTGAAATTGCCCCAATAAACTAACAGTTTTTATCCAAAATTGGCTTTGAACTTACATCAGTACTACCTACATCACGAAGTGTGCTCGTGCCGCAATTTCAAATGTAGAAACTGTGGCACCTTAAACTTGGCGATTTTATAAGGCTAGCTGATGAAAGCTCAAAGTAAAATATCTAAAAATTTCCAGAGGATCCAGGTTCCACGGCTATGTAGGGTTGTTGTAGGTACCTAGTACTACCTACACCACCAAGTGTGATCGTGCCGCAATTTCAAATATTGAAACTGTGGCACTTTAAATCTGGCGATTCTAGAGGAGTAGTTGCATGTCTAATATAAGTTAAAAGTCAAATATTTCAAAATTTTCAGAGGATCCAGGTTCCACGATTATATAGGGTGGTTATAGGTGCCTAGTGCTACCTACACCAACAAGTGTGCTCGTGACACAAATTCAAATATAGAAATTGTGGTACCTTAAATTTGGCGATTTTATGTAGCTAGCTGATGAAAGTTCAAAGTAAAATATCTCAAAATTTCCAGAGGATAAAGGTTTCACAACCATGTAGGGTGGTTGTAAGTACCTAGTGCTACCTACACAACCAAGTGTGCTCGTGCCGCAATTTCAAATATAGAAACTGTGGCACCTTAAACTTGGCGATTTTATTAGGCTGGCTGATGAATGTTCAAAGTAAAATATTTCAAAATTTCCAGAGGATCCAGGTTCTACGACTATTTAGGGTTGTTGTAGGCATCTAGTACTACCTACATCACCATGTGAGCTCGTGCTGCAATTTCAAATATATAAATTGCGGCACCTTAAATTTGGCGATTTTTTTAGGCTAGCTGATGAAAGTTCAAAGTAAAATATCTCAAAGTTTCCAGAGGATCCAGGTTCTTCGACTAGGTAGGGTTGTTGTAGGTACCTAGTACTACCTACACCACCAAGTGTGCTCGTGCCGCAATTTCAAATATAGAAACTGGCACCATAAACCTGGCGTTTTTATGAGGCTAGCTGATGAATCAGGGTGTCTACTCAGTTATAGGAACAAAAATTCGTGACTTTTTGATCACAAAATACCTTCTGGGGCGTATAGCCCAAACGGGCAATAAAACGCAGTGCAAAAAAAAAATTCCTTCGGTAAATGGTCGAACATTATATTGTATATCAAGCCTAGACATTATAATAACAAACACAAGTAAAAACTATTACTATAATCGTATCATCAAGAAAACTTACTTGTAATTAAAGATGTTTGAAGCTCCCAGAAGCTGACGTCTCTCAACAAACATAAAAATTAATATTGTTCAAATTTGTCACCTAATATTTAGTTTATACACAAAATCAAAACGTACAGGATTTACATCTGCCTCAGTCGTTTCTTCTCCAAGTCGATTTCAGTTTGAAGTGCTAAAACCTCTTCTTCAGCCTGTTGGAGAAGTTCTCTTTTCTTTACCTCGAATTTATTTGCAGTTTCCAATGTTGTTTTTGATCTGTTAGCTTCTTCACTTTCTTTCATCTTCATTTCTTCCCTCCTTTTGGAACTTGCTCACCTAGCTGCAAGCAGCATCCCTTTTGTAAATTCCACATTCTTTATGCCACTTACCGACTGAACAGATGAATATATGCTGCGTTGGGAGATTAGAGAACGCTCTTTCATATTTTCAACCAAACATTCATTGTTTTCTGAAAAACCTCTTTCAACAGCACTGTTTCCATAAACCATTGTAAATATCATCCTGCAAAATGACAGCAATACCTTGCAAGCTTTTGCATTAATGAAGATGTTAAAGAGAAAAGAATCTAGTCTGGTTTCATTGAAATCAAATGTCTTCAGCTCTTCTTGAACAAAAGACTGCTCACAGATTTCAAGTTAGTTTTTTTTTATATGTTCAGCTTCAATGTATGCAATATGGTTGTTTGAAGTGAGTTGTTTGAGTGCTATGTTAACCCGTTGTACTCTTCGAGTGCCACTAGTCATTAATGCTGGTGAAAGGCATGAAGCACCTTTCACCATGCACTTTCGTAATGGAGACCTTGGCCCAGTCAGTTTTCGAAACATTTCCACTAAGAATTGACTGCAATCTTTTCTAAAGAACTGTGTATCAAGTTCTTTCACATTTTTACAAAATTTATTTGCACCAAAGCCTATGTCTACTTCCGAAAAGCTCAATAGATTTTAATTTTTGACATCAATTGCAGAGATCTGTCCTGAGTTTTTCACATTGCTTATAACCTTTACCTCAAGGACGCGAGCAGCAATGCTACGTGCCATCGAATAAAGTTCGGCATGTGCAAAGGGTAACATTGAATTGTCATTTTGAAATATTTTAAGATAAGGTTCCACTTCTCTTACGACTGACTAGAACAAAGAGTTTTGCTTCAAGGTTATCTTTTATTAAGTCTCGGACAACACCGAAATACTTTGTTTCTGCTGATTTGGAACACACAAAAGCTACATATTTCTTTAAATGTAGAATCATTTTCAAGGCTCTTTCAATTACTTTTGAGTTTTCCACCCATCTGATGGAACACATTTTAAGTGGAAAGAGGTCTGATCCACTTGACAGGATGTAATCAGATCTTCGAGATGGAAAATCTTTAAACAGATAATACAACAAACGCAGAAAATTATGAACTTGCCATTCACATTTATTATGAGCTGTCTTATAAGCCCCATGAACTGTATGAAGAGAGCATGTGCCAACATCAATAGGTTTCTTGTCTTCAGAGCTATCTAAATTTTTCCCCATCATTTGATTCAAGTCCTTATAAGGAATTTTAAATTTACATTAGGTTCATCAACAGCAATTTGTAGAACATTCTTTAAAGGCAGTCCTAATTCTGACATACCTGACGTGACGGAATCAAGGTCAGCTGCAGTAGAATGCCCTAAAAACACAGAGTTCAAGTATTGGGTCGAAACCACATTTAAACTTGGGTCCCAATAACGGACAATGATGTCCAGTTGTCCTTTTTGGGCAATTCTATTGAGATTTTCCTCAAGTGAAACTGCAAAAAATGCAATCTCCTTTAACTCCGCCGAGAATTTTTCTTGGAAGAAGGGGTCAAGACCAAAGGTTGTCAATTAGCCAAGTTTGTCTTTTTGTATTTTGAACTTCTGTGCTATTACACTGTCAGGAAACATGGTTGAGAAAAGATCACTGGAAATACATGAACCTCTGTCAGAAGTATGATTCATAACCTTATTCATGGACCACAGAATTTCTGCTTTCAAGGTATCATCATTTACACAAAATTTCTTAAAGGTCATCCAAGAGATGAAGAGGAAACAACTAATGTAGACGAAGCTGCAACCAAATATACATCATTTTCAGAAGTAGGCCTACTTGTGGAAAGTAATAATTCTTTTGCCGGTTATGGCTGTTTACATCCAACTTTTTCAGAAGATATAAAGCTGAGTGTTTTTTGCTTTACCTTGGAGTAGGGCAGAAGTTAGTTCCAAATGCTTCTTACCTTTTCCATGAATTTTCACTCCATTCAACCCACTGTGGCTTCTATCAAATTTCGACTTACAAAATGTACAATAAGCATTATACTGGTCATCTTCAACAGGGCGCAACCACTTTGAGTATTTTTCTTTAACAAACTCAACTTCACACATAAAATCTTTGAATGCCCCCCAAAAAAATTATGGATTTTTTCGCAACATATGATTAAAAAATAATGTAGGCCTAATATTTTATGCGCCTATAAGACAACGAAAATCATTTTAAAAATTGGTAAATTTCAACTGTTTTGAATGAATTGTCTTTTAAAATTAAATGAATTACGTCAAGGATCAAATATTAACACTAGTAGTATTATTTTATATTTTAAAAAAATACGCCATATTTCACTGCAAAAACAATTGCTATTTGCTGCCAACGTTAATTTGAAATTATAATATACATTTTACATTGCCTTCAAATTGCAGTCGGATCACTGAAAGCGTAAAAAATTGATAATTGCCACCAACATCTTGATCCAGATCCACAACACAGATGAACACACGGTTTGTGTAGAAAATGTCCTGTTATTTTCCCGTATCATCTACAAAACCTGAATTCCAATTCATTCACTCGAAAACCATTATTTGTAGACACACACACGGCATAATGCATTCATACACCCCTAGAGAAAAGTAGCATGCCACATTAAAATTTAATACAAGATGGCGAACATTAACCTTGTCGTTGGAATCAAAAACAAAACAATCAGGCAACTTCCGACTGGCGCGTGCCATCATGTGTAGTGGATAGCACTATCTTTGAAGCATTCACGTTGTTACAATGTGTAGGAAATTCAAACTAAAATTATTTTCGTGACTTTATGACCAAAATATTAAAAATTCGTGACTTTTTTTGTGTGTGACTTTCGTGACCCAGTAGACCCCTGTGAATGTTCAAAGCAAAATATCTCAAAATTTCCAGAGGATCCAGGTTCTACGACTATGTAGGGTTGTTGTAGGTATCTAGTACTACCTACACCACCAAGTGTGCTAGTGCCGCAATTTCAAATATTGAAACTGTGGCACCTTAAACTTGGCGATTCTAGAGGACTAGTTGAATGTCTGAAATAAGTAAAAAGTCAAATATTTCAAAATTTTCAGAGGATCCAGGTTCCACGATTATATGGGGTGGTTGTATGTACCTAGTGCTACCTACACCACCAAGTGTGGTCGTGCCGCAATTTCAAATATAAAAATTGTGGCACCTTAAACTTGGCGATTTTATTAGGCTAGCTGATGAATGTTCAAAGTAAAATATTTCAAAATTTCCAGAGGATCCAGGTTCTACGACTATGTAGGGTTGTTGTAGGTATCTAGTACTACCTACACCACCAAGTGTGATTGTGCTGCAATTTCAAACATAGAAACTGTGGCACCTTAAGCTTGGCGATTTTAGACACTAGTTGCATGTCTGATAAGTTCAAAGTCAAATATCTCAAAGTTTCCTAACTATTGTTACAATTTGTAAATATGGTTCCAATTTGTATGATAATTTATACTAATCATGTGTTTTAAACGCATTTATTATGTTTATATATGGTTATATCTGGTTATGAAGTTCTGGAAAAGTTCAGTCTGCTCTTAGAGCTAACTCAAAATGCAATTTTTCAGGAATTACATAGATTTATAAAATTAGGAAAAAAATAATATAATGTAGCTTCATTTATATTTATATAAAAAATAAAATTACAAAATTACAAATTCTCTTTTAGTAAGTTCGTTTGCACAAAAATAATTTATTATTTAATGTCTTCTTTGTTCTATAAATTTAATAGAAAAGACAAATAAACAAAATAGAAATGTTTTTAAAACCTAGTCAAAGTTTTCGAAGCTTCACACAATTCCATCTTGATTTAATAACCTTTTAAGAGTCCATAAATCCTTTGTAAAAACAATTAATGCTGAACACCTGAAATCATAATATTTTATTCTAAATTTCAGAAATGAAAAATCACCAAACAAATTCAACAGCGTTGTTTTAAATCGCTGTGTGACGTTCAGATTTTATTCTGTCCCATTGAGTGTTTCTGAACGTGAACCATCGTTGCTCTAATTTAGCGCCATTTGCTTCTGAGAGCGGCCAGTGCAGCAAAGAACGTGGTGAGCGAAGGGGGTACACCCAGGTGAAGAAAGCGCAGCATCGAGGCCTCCAGTTTGCACCCAGCTGACAAAAGCTGGTCCACCAGTTGATCTATTGGGGGGGGGCCTTGTCCCCGGAAAGGGCCAACTAGACGAGTTGTGGGTAGACAGGTGTGCCGACCACGGTGGCCAGTAGACCGCGGTTTAGTAAAAGTGCCAGCACTATGGGTGTCAGGTCACCCTCAATACACTGTCAACACAAGATATCACCTCTTTTTAATTTTTTGTTTTTTAAGGCATTTGGTTATATTCTGAATAAGGTACAGGGAAGGTGAAAAGAAGAACACAGTTCACACTTTAAATTGCTACCACTGGGCAAAGAGTTAATGGCTGCCTCTTGAAGAAAATCGATTGTTATAATATCTGAACGCATTAGAAGGGGTGTCTAATGTGCTAAAGAACTTCCTAAAAGAAGAAACCAAAATATACTCAAGGCAGGAAAAGGAAATCAGTAAAGAATGATGCAGGATTCTTACAGACATATGAAACATAAATTTAAGGACTTTTTAAGAACTAAAACAGTTATTTCTCGTGCTGCCAAAAGCTAAACACGTCAATAGAAAAGAAAAAATATAAGCTGTACAGAATTTTCAATAAATGGAAAACAATAACTTTTCTGTAAATTTAATAAACAGATAGGACTATAAAGATAGAAATCTAACTTTATTGTCAGTTACTTCACTCTCCTTGGTTTATTGTTTAGTGTAATCATTCTAGATTCAGTATATATTGTAGTATAGCTAGAACCAAAATTTAAGCGCTAAGGTGGATGGGAGATGAACTAATATTTATCAGCAGGCATTTTAGTGCAAAACTATAATTATAAGTGCTTAAAGTGTTAATAAGTAGTCAGAAATATTAAAATTATTATTACAAATGATGGACGGTTTTAGAGCAACTTATAAAAAAAATGGCAATGTACATGAATTAAGATTTTTAAATATAGGAAATTAAAGAAAACATTGTATTTCATAAACAGTTACGCTAATGCGTTTGTAAGAGAAGTTAGCACTGCATGTATCCTCTTGTCCCTATTGAGATCCCAACCCATGGGTGTGACTATCTCTAAGCTAGATATTTCACGCTCCAGTGCATCTTAAATCGCTGTCTTTACAGCCAATATTCACAATCCTTTCAAAAATAATTGTGGAAACATGGAAATTCCAGGACTTTTCAACGTCCAGAGCGATTAAAGGACTTTTCCAGGCCTTGAACAAAGACACATTAAATTCCAGTTCTATCAAGGACTGTATGAACCCTGGATAGGACATCTAGATATTAACATGTAAATGGAAAGAATAACATGTAGGACTAATACAAGAAATGGACAATGGATGCAAATATATAATATATCTCTTTAAGGGAAAAGCCATCATGTGTTTGTTCCATAATATTATTAATCATTATCATTATTATTATTAAATTATCATCATCTCATCATATTATCATTATTATTATTGGAAACTTTAATAAAAAGTCATCTAAGGAAATGTACACATTCTAATTACTTGTATAGTGACAGCAAAGTAAAGAAGGGATGATATTTAGGGCTCTGCGAGCACTCAGATTCCGAACTTCGAGCTGAGCTCGTCCTTTAAGCTCTAGATGAGAATCGAAAGTTTTGTAAGCTTGTCATTTTAAAGCTTTGTCTTGATGTACTTGGTAATCAACTTTTAAAACGCAAGCGTAAGCTTAGGCTATTTAATTAAGATAATATCGGCATTTCCAATTATAAATTATTCGGTTACTTAAACTGTTAAAAATCAATATCAATTATCACATTAATAACATAATAGAGCTATAAAACCACTTTTGACCAGAAAATGTATTCAATATTGTCATCCATTTTGAATTATACTTGATTGAAGTTGTTTACTTGCATTGCCATGACAAAGCAATGAAAATAAACATAGTAGATGACTAAATAATTGAATGATTTTTTTTACTATTTTTAACTGGTCCTTTTCTAAAATAATAAAAAGTTATGTTAAATCAAAAATGTAATAACTAGAATATAGTGTTCTATTAAATGTTTTCAAACTTTAAGCTATTTAAAACTCGTATTAATACATTTAGCTACAAAACCAACACTAAGTTTCGTTACTATTTAGTTTAGAATTATTTTGGTTAACCTGTTTAAAATCAATGTTGATCTTATTTATTTCAATACCAATGTTTGTACATTGTTTTATTGTTAGATCAGTACCATTAGTCTTTACTTCATGATTCAGTCCTCTATGTTATCTCTTTGGATAGTGCTCCTTTATCTATGTTCTCTATGTCTCAAAATTAGTTAGTTTTTGTTTGTTTTGTGATTTGATTGGTTTTTGTTGAGGTTTAGACTGTTTTTTGTTCTTTTCTTATATTTCCTTGACTCATTCCACCTTCATTAACCTTTCCTCACTCTTGGAGGCAACAAGAACATACCTGGACCCCTCTAGGTCTATTGTTTTCCAGCCAAGTGTCGCTGGCGCGGTTTTTCGTTCTGCCGATTTAGTGAGTCGTGCGGTGATACTTGATAGACCCATAGGGATGGTTATAGGTTCCGTGAACTTTCACCTGGAAGCGGTCCAATCTCAGTTATTTGTGTGCGTGTGTTAATGAAATTGACTGCTCCGAGACAATATCAATCACACAACATAAAGTTAAGGTGAGTTGCCTTTACCCATTCCCATTCCACCATTCAGTCCATTTGTCCGTGTTCGTAACACTGGTCCTCCAAAGATTTTTAGTTTTCAGTTCTTGTTATTTACGCTACAACCTATTTTACTAAACTTAGCACATTTATATTAAAAAAATCATTTACTATTTAATATTGTTTACCAGAAATATTATTTTAAGACATATTATTTTTAGTTTTAAAGTATGAGCAGTAAATATGGAATTGAAGTAAATTTCTAAATAAAATAATTTCTAGCGAGAGCTCATACAATACGCATGTTCAACTGCCCATAGAGGAATGAAAATGGAACAGAAAACGTGATCATGAACTAACACTAAGGAACAATAAACAAACTACAAAACACTTCAAATTTTTAACTGTTTATGATTCTTACATTTTCTTGGTAAATTAAGTAACTGAAGCATATTTTTGGGAAATATTTGTTTATTAAAACATCAATTTTACTAACTTTTTATCAAGACAGTGTAGAAACACTCAACAATAATGTAAAGTGATATTGAAGGAAGCCAACCTGAAAGGATAGTTAGGTTAGGCCTAGATATAAACAAACACACTTCTTTATTTCTTCTTACACTTTTACACTTACCAATTTTTCAAATGTCCACAGTTGTACATTGTTTTGAATTTTTGGAAATATTTATTTTTCATATTAGGAGATATTAATGAAAAAGAAATATTTTTGAAAACTCAAAACAATGGTCTACTGTGGAAGTTTTGAAGAAATTGTAAGTGTAAAAGTGATTGAAGAAATGAAGAGAGAAGTGTGTTTGTTTATATCTTGGCCTAACCTATCGTTTAAGGTTGACTTCCTTCAATATCATTTACCTGATATTATAGTGGTGTGTTTCAACACTATCTTATTGTACATTTACAAGCCATCATGCAATTATTCATTTTATTTCATTTAATTTTTTTATAATTGTTAGTGTAATTTTAATGTCTTTAAAAACATGAGTGTTGAAGCCATTTAAATTTTTGTAGGCCTTTTTTAGTGGTCTTATTTTTGAATTGAGTTTTTTATATGTTATTTACAGATTAAAAACAGATATTTCCATTTACTAACTTTTTTCCTAAAAGAATTTATATTTATAAAAATGAGTGTCATTCATATTTTAAGAACATGTGTTATAGTATATTTTTTAAATCTGAAAATTTAAATATGTGATACATATATACATTTAAAATAAACAACAATATTTGCAATGCATTTCAAAATTATGAATATATTCGAGCTCAACTCAAACTCGAGAGGTTTTAGGAATACTTGACTCGAGTTCGACTCAAATGAAAATACCCAAGCTCGCAGACCCCTAATCGTATTCCTTGAAAATTATTTATAAATAGCTTCCTACCTATTCATTCAAAAAACATTTGTGTTTTTATAGCATGCACCTTCTAAGCTGATTGATTATATAAGCACACAGCTTTAAAAACAACTTAAATATATAAAAGACACAACTCCCAGATAGGCCTATTGATTAAATGCTGTGAAAGAGGAAGCTCAATAACTCACCAGTGATACATTTTTAGCTGTGTCAAGAATTGAAATTGGAAATCATAGCTCAGTAGGTAGACACAATACCTACATAGATAAGAGGCTAGAACAGGGTCGGCAACCTCTTTTAGGCCACGATCCACTAAACTTATCATAGTTCACGTGATCACCCATCATTTCTTATTCTAGTATTTTTACATAATTTTTTGTCCATTTAGCTTATATAATAATCCTTAGTTTTAAACATCCTCAAATGCTTGTGTGCCTCCATTTCTACAAGAAAATGTATAAGAAAAAAGTATATTTTTGTGTTACTATTTTCTTTTCTTATAGAATTAGCGATTATGGCCAATCGAGGTTATTTTGGTCACAATCAAATTATATTTGAAATTTCTTGATATATTATTTTGTGAGTTTAGAGGACTCAAAGATCGACTTTTAACGGTGTTAATGTTTCCTTATGTGATCGAGTGAAAAAGTCCGTGAGATCGACCAATTGCCGACCCGTGGGAGACATAGTACCTACTGAGCTAAGAGCTTGGAGGAATTAATTCCAGATTACCCTCTGACGAGTAGTTACCGTGTTATGGGAGTGTATGAGCGAGACAGCCAACACACGAAGACTGGGGTGCTCTGGTAAGAGACAGACAAGGAGGAGCAAGGAGTGTTCGACGGACTCAACACACTCCACATCCTGCAACAGCACAAGAAACATTAACAGGGATTCCTTCAAATCCTGGAATACTTTCAATTTCTATTGATACCCATTAAAGATTTAAAAACATTTCAGAAACAATTTTTATATGAATTAGTAGTAGGGGTGTGTGACGTAGCCTATTCTTTTTCAATTTGAAGCAAACTCGATTCAAATATATAAAATATTTTCGAAGCCAAGTTTACTTTTTTTTTAATTACATCCATTATTGTTTTTAGCCTATGTCTGGGTCAATTTTTTTATAGTGCTGCGGAATGACATATTGACTTTGGGAAATTTTGGAAATAACAATTTCCTGCGGGAATGGGACAGGAAAAGAATTTAAAAATAATTTTCCACTTTAGGATTAGATCTATTTTTAGATTTATAATTTTAGTCTAAACTTAACTTTCCCATTCATTTCAATTAAAGAATTAAAATAGTTAGTTAGTTTAAATTAAGTTAAATGTAGTGGTAGACGTCAGCAATATTTTGAATAGTCAGGAATAAGGACAAAAACTTTGATTTGGTTGCAGGTATTGATATGGCCAATAAATTTACCGTCTATAATCTTGAAAAAAAGAAGAATAAAAATAAATATTATTATTATTAGCACCGCGTCTTACTACCCGTTCGGGTTATACGCACTTACGCTAATGTGTAATGGTAGGGTGATTGTGAGAAGAAATGAAGGACCTACAGTTTAACGTGGAATCCGAACCACGGTGGAGGCCTGGCATTCCTCACATACACAAGAAGTCTTGTCAGAGGTGAAGGAAGGGTTTGGTAATCAGATAAATCTTTGCCGGGACCAAGGATTGAACCCCGGCCGCCAGCATAGAAGTCTGACACCTTACCCCTAGACCGCCAGGTCACCCAAAAATAAATAAATGTATCTTAAAATTTTATTTTTATATTGTAAGTTTCCAAATAAAAAATAAATATTTGGTCCAAAGTGTTGAGTAAGATATTTTTATCTAATGTAAATTTAATAAAAAGGCCTAATACAACTATAATAATAGTGCATTTTTAATAAAATATTTTTGGTTTGAAAATAAATAGGTCAATTCTAAAAATAAATTTTAAGATTGACTGAAGTAGTTTTTAAATAAAAAAACTTATGGCATGAATTTTGATAAATACTTTCACAGTAAAACATCAGAATATTCAAACTAACCTGAATAAATACAAGTGAGCCACACATTATTATCCATAATAATAACAAAATTGCCTCAATTATTTTGCAAGGAGTTACAAAATAAGTGACTGAAGTTTCGAGTATTCATCTAGGCCTACTTAATGGAAGATAAGATTAGTTAAAATGTAATATATTAATAATAGTTTTAATGAGAATTAGATACAAACATGACTTTAATGAGGGGGCCTTAGCTGTAATTAAATAAAAATCATGAAAAATCTTGAGTAATATCTTTTCCCGGCTAAATATTTTCCTGAAGTTCGGGATCCCGCACAGCCCTAGTTTTTTATTCAAGCCATAAATTTTCCACTACCGGCTGGCTAGGTTTATCGTAGCCTCATATTCCTTATAATCTAACTTAAGACCAGACATAGCATCCAGTCCCAGGCTGTTAATTTATCAACATGAAAGGATAAACCCACATTTCACCAAAGATAAATTTTACTGCAATGCCAGGGATCAAACCCGGGACGCTTAATACATGTTTCCGACCGAGCTAAGGTGTCAGATTCGAAGCCGAATCAAAGTTCAAATATATTTTGTTGGTTGTTCTATAATTGAAAAAAAAAAATTATTTTGGTTATTTATGTAACTTTATGAATTAAAACTACCTACAAAATGTTTTATTATACAATTGTCCCACAAATTCAACTACAAGATTTTTTCATGTTAATAATATTTTTATTTTTACTTTATATAAAAACTCAGAATGTCACAATTGACAATTATTGGCAAAGATTCGTAAATGTCGAAGCAAGAATTTTTTCATAACAAAGTCGCTGTTATTTGCTTCACAACCAAGTTGTAGTTTCAAAGCTTACACACCCCTCAAAGTCCACTTTTTCATTAAAAAAGCAAACTGTAATCTATTATATGACATTTTCTTGAAGAAAAGTCAAGGTTTCAATATTTGAAAAAAATAATATTTTATTGCACGATCATGCCATGGAATTTTTTTTTTCCATACATGCATTAGAATTACTAAGAATGTTAGTAATATTTTATTTAAATTTTATTCATCCAGTTACCATCCAAACTTTAAATGATTTTACTCCAGATTATTTCATAGGAATATTTTGTTTAGCAAGCTTACCTTTTTGGGTTGTAAACTTATGTTATAATGTGTTGAAGATGAATAAGGTTGTATTTAAAGGAAGTGTAATTGAGTAGTCCATTTGCAAAACTCGTTATGTCCACGAAATATCGAAATCGAGTTGACACAGCCATTTTGATCACAGTCACTTTATACACCGTGGCCGCATTATACTACACTGTATTTACATGTTGACCAACATGATTCACCTACCTACCCCACGTATTGAACAAGAATTGAAATAGGTAGAGAACTTGTAATCTGTGTCAGGCAATTTCTAAATTTTCTTGAAAGGTCATTTTATAACTTCTCAAGCAGAAAGAAAAAATAAATAAATATGAAATTAAAATTAAAACAAAAGAAATGGGAATAATCTTTACGGTCCAGATTAATTTATTTGTCATACCTTTTTCTGTAGACGTGTGTACCACCTTTACGAAATACTCATTTTCTGGTGTACAGTATAAACTAAGGTAAAAGAGGAATGTAATCTGTGAAGGAAAATATCGATACTAACTTCAAAATGATACATCGAAATCTCGACACTTTTGTTTGGAAACATTTGAAACGGATTTTAAGTAGGTTGAAGATATTTTCACACATCTAGAATTTGCTGTAAGTATCTTATTGTTTTATTAATTTAAGTTTAAATTTGGTTCACTTAAGCTCTATAGGCCGTTCCACTTCTAAATTGCAGAACACTATCGAAAGTAAACTGCCGTATAGGTACGGTGACAATAACTTTGACAGTGAAAATCTGGACAACATTTATCAAAAGATGCATAACCATAACAAGACATAAGCATGAGTAAGAACAGACAAATTCCAAGTTTTTTTTATTAATCTAAAAAAACATAAATTACAATAATATGTCATAGCTATAAAGAAATAAGGGTAAAAATGGTAGTCAAAACTATTGGACTCGCCTCAATCTCAAAGACTAAGTGGCTCTCAGTAACAAGTAATTTTAAAGTTTAAATAATAAGAGTTTTGAGAAAATTCTATTTTGTAAAAATATAATAATCTATTAAAAATTAAGTTTTTTTGTTCATTTTCCTAACTAGTTGTTTTCAGTGTTCCTGGCAGATGAAGATGATGGTTTGGGTTCCCTTCAATCATATTTATTCGAAGAGGTCAGAGCTTGTAATAAATTCTTGTTTTTCTTAATATTCTCGTACATTTCTGTACACGACGTTTGTTAACAGTTCATTTGTACCACTAAAAGTGCTTTAACACAAGCAATAGACATTGGGGACTTTTCAGCACCCCAAAAGTTGTTTATCAATGAGAATTCCCGCTCAACTGAAGCGTTGGTTCCTGTGAGGGAAAGAACAAACTCCTCAAACATCTTAAGAATATGAACCGTTATCTCATCATTTTTCAAGTCCTGGAACATAGTCAACCACCTTTTCTTTGTCAAAATCTTCTGTTTTGCCCATTCTGTCAAAGTACTCTCTTAGAGGTATAAGTTCAGCACACTTAGTTCGTTAAACAATCTGTCAAATGAAATGGGAGGCATACTTTCTTGAAACAGAGTCCAACTTTCTTCTAATTCTTCCCATTTCAGCTGTTTCTTTAAATCTATCCAACATAGTTTACTCAAGCTTTCTACATTTGACTTCCAGAGATATAAATAGGTTATACAGTGATCATAAAAATAACACATAGTCAGGTAATGTAAATCACAGCCTTGTACTGTGTTTTTTTCTTTGGAGCTCTTTAACTTTCATTGGTAGAAATGAAGATTGTTTTCTGTCAACCAAGTTTTTATGTAAAATCAAATATTCACGTGCTGCCTCTGTTGCTGATACTTTATCTCCTTCCATATTTTCTACAACTTCATTGAAAAGTGATGGAACATTGTGCAGGAACCATAGCCCTAATTCTCCGTTTGGGCCTTCAAAAAATGATTTTAACACCACAGGAGAGTTTGCTTGGGACATAAAATAAAAATAGCTTTTGAGAGGCTCCATCATTTGTAGATCATGCACCAAAGCAGGTAGAAGTCTTAAGTCATTGTGTGTTTGAATAAGACAACAGTTTTCAGTACTCTTTGTCAATATATTCGCAGGGCTCCTTCAGTTCTGCCACTCGCACAGTGTAAATGTAAAAAAACTTAAACATTTTCACAATTATTACCTCGGCATTATCAGGAAGTGTATTGGAAGCCCTGTTAATTCAGTTATTGACAACATGCGCCATTCAACCTACACCAACTAAGGATTTTTCAGTGCTTGCTGATAACTTACGAAAGAGGTTATTGCAGCCTTTTCTTTTTGCACCCTCGAATATGTTTTGGTGTTGTCTGCAGACATACCAACTAATTTCTTGAACAGTTCATTGTGACTTAAAACAGAAAATACATATTCATTCAGTTGATCACTTATTTCACCTGGTAATGTGTCAACAGGGTGTCTACCATCCGGGAAAATCAGGGAAAACGGGAATTAGCCGGGAATTAGAAGTGATCGGGGGGAAACGGGAATAAGTTGGGAATTTGGTAAATCACAATAAAAATCCGGGAAAAGATATTTTACTCAAAATATGAAATATAATAATCATTAAATCAGTAAATTGTCATTTTTTTTGTTCGTAGCTGTGTAATATATTTTTAATTCCTAGTAAACAATTTTAATACAAATTTTAAAATATTATTCAAATTTTAAAACTTATTATTATTCATAAAAAAGATAATAGAAAAATGAGGGGGGAGGGGGCGAGTTAGAAGGATGTGACATACTTTTTTAGTCGGGAATTTTAGGAAATGATCAGGGAAAAGGTCGAGGATTTCATTGGTCAAGTTGAGTAGACACCATGGTCAAGCTCTAAAACTTTGAAATTTATACTAGTAGGCATAAGAAAATATCTCACAACAATTGGTTCTAATTTTTCAGCACCATGGTTTGAGCTGTCAACCATTAATTACTGTAAAACAAGACGTTTCACTCAATTCTTGCAACAACTGTCTTTGACATTCTGAAGCTAAGACATTTTTTACCATGGCTTCGCTTCTTTTTTTT